>JAYRBT010000043.1:7552143-7583665 GCA_036023395.1 Myiotriccus ornatus
AGTGATGTCCTTCCAAAAGTGGCCCTTCATCCAGCTATTTCAGCTATCTCAATGACTACTTGAAAGCTATTTCATTAGCTGCAGTCCAACACACTACAAGAGGTGTAACCTCCTCAGGGTACTAACAGGGAGGCCACAAGACTGAACTCCAATTTCAGGCTTGCTCAGCCTCCCAGCAACTCAGCTAAAATTTCCTTCTGTTGAACAGGGAGAAATCTCATCTGCATTTCAGTGGTCAAGATGGTATTTGCACTGGTACCTCACTCTAAGCGAGCCCTGCAAACACACTGATTACACACCACGTGCTTTGGGAAGCTGAGAATTCAGCATCAGGGACACAGCCCCTTTCACATCTCACCTTCAGAGCCCACCTCGTCACTACTGCTGCATTTGTGGCTTTGCCTTGTTCATCCCCAGCCCTAAATCCACTGTGCTTTGTCAGCATTTCATCCTACCCCACTGCCTGGCTTACAGCCTGCTTTACTAAATTAGGCATAAATCTATAACCCAAGGACAGGATCCAGAACCAAACCAAAGTACCTGAATATTTATCATCTTCTTGATTGTGTGTTTCAGTAAGAGGGGAAGAAAGCCAGCCAGGCTTTTAGACTCAACTTCTCGACTCAGAACCACACCAGAGTGGGAAACCTGAAGCCCACAGCCCATTTCCAGACTGCTGAAGTGATTTCATTGCCTTCCTCATCCCACAGGGTACACAGACAGACATCAATTTTTATACAGCTTTCTAAAATTATTTGATAAAGTAAATACTCCACAGGCAGCCTCTTAACATCCAGAATCAGGCTGCAATATTCACATTCCAGTAAGTATTCGAGCATGAGCAGCAGTTTGGGTGTTGTAACTGAAGTTCTCTCACTGCAGAGCTCCAAGTGTATGATGATACTTTCATTTCAACACGCATTGGGGCTTAAATTGATGCATTATGTTTCAACATATCACTGAGCCACAGTGCTCCATTCCCTATGATACAGCATCTGAAGAACCCAGACTATCAAGATGATCTGATGCTACCCAGCAGCAGCAATATCCGTGTTTTAGTCAACACTGGTAAATCAGAACTCGTAAATGAGTAGCATTCCCATTTTGCGATCCTTCCTTAAGAATATAATCACACAAATACTTTCCAAGGCAAGGCATAAAACCTCCTCTGTATAGACTATATTTAACCTATTTTCAGGTCTCTCTAAAGGCAGCACAACTATTTTCAGCTTCATGTGCCAGACCCACCTGCCTCAGTTACTAAGATAAGCAAGCCAAGGAGTAGGCAGAATGCCAGCACAAACAATAAATACTTCACAGCTCTGTCACTGAACAAAGAGTGTAAAACCCCCAAGAAACCCGACTAGAGGAAGCTGGAATGAACAACAGTTCAGTCATTACTCCTCTACTCTGTTATACCCAATATTCAATCATTGATGGACAGACCCCTCCCTCCCTCAGCAGTGAGGTAACTGTTGGAAAAGCACTTTTAAAACAGGTCCTCACAGCTCAGTTGCTGTATTTATCTCTATGGAATTCAGGACTAACACGACTGGTTTTATGCTCCACATGTGCTGTAGGAACAGCCCAAAAACTGAGAAACACAAGTTTCCCAGAGATACCTTCATGAGTCCTACACTCCTGTATGCCAAGCTGGACTCAGCACCCTCCTCAAATGCACGATGTGTTTTGTGTTGCCTTTTAAAAAAATAAGTTAACTATTATCTACGTTAAATAAGATAAAGCAAAGACATTCATTAGTGCACACACATTTCACCCAGGTGAAAAAGGATGACACACACCCACTCAACCTGGGGTCAGTTCTGTTCCTTAGTGCCTCAGCTGCAGAAAGAGGTGGCAGAATAGCTCTGGCCCCTGATTATTTCCTTCCTAAATCAGATGTTCTCTTGGTGCTCAGCACTGAATCAGTGCCTGAGCTCCACAGCAAATCTACTCATCAAAAGCTGCAATCTGGAAAACATCTGATACTTCACCAGGGTTGATGATGCTCTCAAGCCACACACAGCAGGAGGGGTACACAAATTCTGATTTTTTTTGCACAGAGAACAAGCACCAACAGCAGCATGTCCCCTTCTGAGCTGAGTCATCTCACCTCAAATTAATAAGGGAGCCACCACGGCTCGCACCTGGAACAGGGCAGACTGGGAGAGGACAGACATTTCTGCTGAGCATTAACTCAGGAAGTCTTGGGAACTTTCTGCTTCAAACCATTTGCTTAATATCTTATGACCAACTGGTCATTTGAAACCAAATCTTTGTGGGTTGGGTTTTTTGTTTCTTTAACAGCAGAGGTTGGGAGGTATGTCTGTGACAGAAAACTGGATCCTTGCTTTGACAAACAATTTGGCAGTGAGGTGTAAACATCCCTGGGCAGGGGTGGACTGAACTCCCCCTGTAACTCTCTGGGTTTAATCTCTGAACTCCATAAACCAAACGCAAGACACAAAGCAAATTTTCCTCTCCAGCAACCAGTGTCACCATCCACCCAGATGTTTTATCTAACAAAGGACAACACACTCATGCCTACTGTCAGCACATCCCTTCCTTTCCTATTCCCACATAGTGTCTTTTCTGCACGGGCCAGAAGTCTTGACATTTTACTCCAGGAGAAATAAAAAGGTAATTCTGCCTGCAAACAGCATTTTGGTTTTGCTCTAAGTAGGCAATGTTGTCCACAGGAGGTAATTATGGACAGGCCGTCCCCTGCTCCAAACAGCACAAGAACAGAAGCCAGGGACAAGTTTAAGCACAGAAGGGAACCCGAATCCATCGACATACTGTTGGTTGTTCAGTCTCAAATATGCCAGGACACACTTTGTGCACAGGCTCCCTCCCCTGCCTTCAGAGGAGCTGACTATTCTGTGTTGCAGGTTCAACCCACACCAGGAAGGACAGGAGACTTGGGCACTGGGACTCATCACCACCTGATGAACTTCAGATCACAGTTCCTTATCTTCAACTCCCAGCTACACACAGATTTGGGAGCACAACTTTCACCTGGATCAGCCATGGTTTTACAGCTGCATTTCTGTTCAGCTGCCCACCAATAGAGCCCACCTTGGCTCTGGAACAGGACACCTGATCCAGTATCAAACTCGCCAATGGCAACTCAAAGTGTTAAAGTTCATGCTGGGTCAGTGCTGTCTCAGATGTCTGGGGCACAAGTGCTATGAGGACCAGAGGGAGCTGGGGAGGCTCAGGGGGGACCTTATCCCTCTCAACTATCTCAAAGGAGTTTCTAACAAGTGGGGATCAGTCTCTTCTCCCAAACAACAACTGGGAGGACAAGAGGAAATGGCCTCACAAAGTGCCAGAGAGTTAGATTAGGTATTAGGAAAAAATTCTTCACCAAAGGGCTGTCAAGCATTGGAACAGGCTGCCTGGGGCAGTGGTGGAGTCACCATCCCTGGAGGGGGTTAAAAAGGTGTGCTATTGTGGCACTTAACTTGACTTTGACCTCCACAGAGCTGACAGCACTGTTCAGTTTGGGCTACTTGTCCATCCTCCATGTACCAGCACTCCCCTCGTACTTATCTCGTGTAACTGATCTAATTTAAACCACTATTCTCAGGCTCTGCTCCTACATTTAGTATGCAAAAAAGTAAAAAAGAAATTACTTGCAATTTTATAAATGTTGTTTTGTAGTGGGGATGGTGAGTTCTCATCCAAAATGCCTTTTGGATGTATTACTATTCTGTGGCCTCCTTTCTAGTCAAGCCAAGGTTTTATATACAGAAAACATGTCACACTCGTCTTTTTGTGACAATGGACAATTATTGTGACGAAGAAGAGATGAACTAGATATCCCATTTCTGTCCAGCATTAAGAGTTAGGATTTTAGACTCACACATATTGAGGGTTTTTTTTTAAACTGCATTGGAAAGTTCTCCTGACAAGTCAATGTCTTAATCTGTTCGGGAGTTAAAAATTGATATCCTCCCTGGGACATCCCTCCAGATCATCAACTCTGACTGCCAGAGTCCTCCAATCCCCACATTAGTGTTTTTTGTTTTGAAGGGACAGCACCTGCCTGCTAGCTTGGAAGTTGCCATGGAAACTTGTAACATCAGTGCTCACAAGATAAAGAAAAACCACAGCTGAGAGCAAACCACAGGGAAAGCAGCTACTGCAGCAACAGGTAACAAGGCATTGCAGAGCCCTCCAAAGCCCAGGACACCACTTCATAACCAGTTAAAGCTACATCCAAGGGCCTGGTGCTGGGAAAAGACACCACCTTGCTTAATTCAGCTGCCAGACAGGTTCCTCATAGGCATTTTGAATGACCTGGCCAGCTTCTCAGCTGAGCTGCCACCTGAAGCAGGACATGCTGTGCTGTATTTCCCATCCTGATTCCTAAACCTGACAGCAACTGGATCCTTCTCTGCAATGGTGAAGCAGTGACTTGGAAAACTACACCAGACAGCAGTGGTCTGTGACTGGGATCGCTGCAGAGCTCGTAATTAGTGGGGGTTAAGGGAAACTTGCTCACTCCGTGGCCACCACCAACTCCAGTCCCAGGCACTAAGAGAAAACAAAGCAGCTCCACAGCAGCTGTGGGACAAGTGCTCTTGGAAGTGGACAGGAGAGAGCACAGCTGGCAGCAGCCAACCCAACCCATCATCCTCCAATTATTATTATTTTAATTCTGAGGTCTGATTACACCCCCAAATTTACTTCAGCTAAAATAGTGTAGCGATCAGCACAAGCTGTTTTTATTTTAAATCTAAACGCAGCGTCTAAAAAAACAAGTCAGCAGTCCAAATATAGCATGGATACACTGAGTTAGATGACAAAGGTTCACAAATTCAAAGACCCAGAAGATCTGAAGCCAAGATATTTTTAATATCATTTCAGTATCAACACATTACCAGTGGCATACTACTCTTGGAAAAATATGTTCCACATCCAAAGTTCACTTCCCATGAAAGACTTGTGTTACACTGATCATATTGCATTGCACATTAACAGCCTAAAAAGCAGGAGGAGGATAAAGCAAAAGTACAGAATCCCATGGAAGCTCAGATTTAATTCACACTGTAACATTTGAAGTGGCACATGTTGCTTCACTTCTAACAACTGGAAGTTTCCAATCACGCTGAGTTTTTATGGGGAAGAAAGATGGGAGAATGGGGCAGAAGAAAGACTTAGAAACTTAAGACTCCTGAGAACCAAAACTCTACTACTCAGAAGAGCTGAACAATGAGCTGCACAATACAGAGGGTTTTAAAAACAGCCCTTGAGGGATGCAGCTGTAAAACTATGAAAATAAATCTTCTGCACCCACTGGCACAGAAGTTCTGCCCCTGACTACTAGATGGGAAGCACAAGTAGCCTGTGGCTCCTCCAGACAAAAAGTTCAGAATGTCTTTGAGACAGGAGGTTGTAGAGACTCCTGCATTACTTACAGAGGAACTACACACTTCTAGGGCAAGGTCTAGGCTTCTGCCTGCTCAGGCAGTAGATGTCAGAGTGGCACGTGGCTTCCACCACCACTATAAAACAGAACTAGTCACTGCTCTGGCACATAACTAATGCTTTTAGATCACTGAATTATCATCACAGAATGGTCTGGGATGGAAACAACCTTAAGAGATCATCCAGGCCAACCCCCCTGTCATGGGCAGGGACACCTTCCACTAGACCAGGTTGTTCAAAGCCCTGTCCAACCTGGACTTGAACACTTCCAAGGATGGGGCAGCCACAGCATCTTCCCAGCAACCTGTAGATGCGTTTAGGTTTTTAGCTATTTTGCTCTCAGATCATTCTGCATTTTCATAATATCATGATATTGCTTGTCATCTCAGAGCACTCAAAGAACCATGAAAGGAGAAAATTACTTGGAGTTACTCAGAAATTGCATCAGGAGATTGAAAAAACTGTTCAACATAACTTGTATTGAACAAATTCTCAAAAACCTCGAGCGATGCAGGAATATGCAGTTCCCATTTGGACTGGTCAAAGCGGGGAAGGACAGTGAGCAGGATCTTTGTTTCCTATATTCACTGTAAGAGCCCAAAAGCTTTTTCATGAGGCTGCTCTGGGCAGTGCAAAACACCCTTCTGTGAAAGGTCAGGTTGATGATTAACTGCAGGTGCAGGAAGAACAGAACAGAGGTAGGCAGGGGTGGGCTAAAATGCTCCTCCAAACTGAAATGAATGCTTTAAAACACTTCACAGGGGCTAAGATGAAACCAAGACAGCTTTGCATCACAGCAGCACTACCTGCAGGCAGCCACCTGATCACATATTACAGTTCTTTTGTTCATGCAACCAGCAGCTCTGAATCTGCCAATCATCCAACATTCAGCACATTCACAGCAGTACAAACTAAGAGTCACAACTAAGCCAAGCACAAGTAGCTCCTGTCACCTGCAAACTGCTGTGGAATGACTGTACAGTTTGGACACAACATTTTTTCAGAAAACAAGAAAAAGGCACGACCTAAAGTAGAATTTCCTAATTAGCTCACAAGGATCTCATCAGCGGTAGGGATGAACAGAGCAGTTTCCAGCCACAGGCCACCACACACTGCTCTAAAATACACTTTCCTGTCAACTGCTGAATGTCTACAAAGCTCTAAAACCCCTGTACTAAGGGGATGTGATTTTTTATCAAATTACACAGCAGTTGTACACAGGACTGACAGAGCTGGGCAGCAACTGTGATCACGTAGAGTCACTGAGGAAACACCAGGCAGGTGAGTGCGTGGAAGGCAGCAGAGAAGCCTCTGCAACACCCACAGGAGACCAGGCAATCTGCAAAACCAGAACCAAACCACCGGCTCCACGTCGCTGTTCCCTTTGAACGCTGCTAACACTGAGGGAAGGCTTGTAACACAGGCAGCTTCAAAATCCAGCTGTGTCGTTAGTTCTGATCATCTCCCAGCACCTGCAAAGCCTCCCTGGGGACCTGCAGCTCTCTTAAGACAAACTGACACCTCTGCAATTTGTCTTTATGACATATTATGGAGACACAGAAACCTGAAGTTGTGCCACTCGGTTGCGTTCCTCCCAACTTCAGGGTGAAGCTTCCTTGAGCCTCCCCTATTTTCACATCTACCTGCAATGGACTTGTAGCTCCTTTTGCCTCTGTTCATATTTCTGACCACCCAACCTACTGGGGTTTTTTATTTTTATCCTTCACATTATTTTTGGGTAATAAAGTCTTTTTGGTGGCAGTTCAAAGCTCCTTCTACAGCACAGTTCTGGTCCTTCAGTCACAGTCAAATGATACAGGATCCTGTCCTCCTCCCAACAAATATCACCTTTGAGCCTCCTGGCAGAAAGCCACTGAAAGGCTCTACTTTCCCTTGCCAAGAAGTGGATTTTTAGCTAAAAAGTCTGAACAAATCATTGGATGAAACAAAAGTTCAGTTTAATTATAACACAGGTAAATGCTGTGCTTTGGAGCAGCGGGGTCTGGCTTTAACAGAAATCTTTTGCTCAGCCTAAGTAAATTTTTTACTTGGACTTCCCTTGTCTAAGACTGTCAAATATTATTTATTATACTGGCAACAGATCCCTTCTGTAGCTCTGTGAATTTACATGACATTTTGGAAAACACTACAAAGATTCCCTGGCCTGGTGAATGCACCACTCTGACAACAAAGTACAAGGCAGTAATTCAAGGGAAGAAAGCTAAGACAACAGGAAGGTGACTGGGTTGCTATCTAAAAGAAAAGAAGTATGTTTGGAAGCATTTCCCAGAAGAGGCAGCAGCGTGGTTGGAAGAGAAGAGGTTCCTGGAAGTAGAACAAGGAGAGCTGCACAAACAACAGCAACTCTCAGCTTTTCAGCATCCTCAGTATCACGTTTCTACCTCATGTGTAAATGCTGAACACCACCACACACTACTAAAGGGAACCCACATGTGAGCCTGGGTTAGATGTCTGAAGGGGTAAAGCAGCAAAGACAACCTGGTACCTAAAGAAAAGTCACAGAGGAGTCTGACTTTGTCCAACCTTGTCATTAAGTGATGTTTTTCAAACAAGCTTACATTCCATGTACTCACTCCCTTAAACCAATAACCAGGACTTTCATCTGGGAATGCAACGCGAACTCTGTGCCTGTAAAAGGGTTTACAAAACTTTAGAGGAAATAAAAATGACAAAATAGCAAAAAGAAAAAATAAAAATAATTCAGAAAGCATGAACATAATGCTTAGCATAAAGATATGGAAGGGTAAAGTTTAAAAGTACGTGGCTATGACTAGAAAACATGGAAAGATCTTGTAAGAGAAGATTTAGTGACTCGGAAGTCACTTAGAGTCCTGTGAGGAATCTTTCAAGGATGTCCCCAGTTACAGGATTTAATCTAAATGTTGAATTTTAATTCTTAGCAGCAGTTTATAGTAAGAGATACGATCTCCCTTCTCAAGGTTTATAGTTCTTGCCTTGTGTACCCACTCTTCTGGGTATAGCAGTGCTGGGAGTGTGGGTTGTTAAATAAAAAAGACAAGCTGGGACTAAAGGATCTCGTAAAGCTGCAATGTCCCAACAGCACGGACTATTCCAGGACACCCCCACTCCCACCCTCTTACAGCAAGATGGCTGATTCACAGCCATACTGTCCTACTACCTCTGCCCATGAATTTGAGAAAAGCTTGACCAAGAGCAGTGCTCCAGCACCAGATGGCACTGTTACCTGAGGAAACCCACGGGAGACCGCAGTTACAGGCACAGGAGAAGCTGGCGGGGAGCAGCAAGCAGAAAAATGGACAACACTTCACCTCTACGTCAGCCAGCACTTCTCACAGACAGGCTGCCTCAAGATCTGTCTGTAAAGCTTCACCTGAAGCACAGGTCAGAGCCAGCAATCCCAGAGAAAACTGCTTTGAGGAGCAAAGCAGCCCCACAGACCCCTGAGCCCAGAGATGCCCAGTTCCAACAGGACCTGGGAATGGCTGCAGAGACCCTGGTGAACACCTGACCCTCCAGGGAGAAAGCAATGGTTGTGCTGGTTTTTGGCAGGATCTGATAAGGTCCAAGGGAAACACATTTGACTGCCAGAAGCGACTCCCCTAAGGAAAAATTCACCTGGATGCTGACACCATCCAGTGTGACAGGAAGAGTAGAAGCCCATTTCAGCCACCAGTCTGGATTCCTGGGATTCCCAACAGCCCACTGTTTCAGCTTGCCCATTAATAGTTGTTCTGCCTCGTGTGCAAAAATAATCTGTCCAGTAGCTCTTTCATTTGCCTGAAGCAAAAGAATTCCTCAAACTGTTGCCTCGGGAGTTAATTACGCAACAGGTTTTCCAGGTTCTTGCTGGACTGCGCTGGGGATGCCATCTGGACAGTACCAGTGCCATAAAAATTAGTCACTCGCCACTCTGAACAGCATTTGGGGCACACTGCCAGGTCTGGAGGGAAGAATGGGGATGGTCAGACCTCCATCTGCCTTTCCAGAAGATAAAAAGGACGCTGTGAGGAAATCTGTGTGACTGTTGCTGACCATTTCACTCCTGAAGCGCAATAAGTGCACCTCACCTTTCTACGTCTTTGGGAGTAGGAGTAAAGAGTGTATCCATGAAAAATATTCCTTTGGTCCTTTTCTGGAGCAAATCAGGGTGGGCTTTTTTTGCTGAGCCCAACTGGACTCTGCCGGGTTGGTGGTAACTGTGCTGGGGCACGAACCACCCTCCCTCCCCTTGCAATCAGGTCAACAGCATGCAGGAGGAACTCTTCATTAGTCCACAGCAAAAATCCACCTTGCAAAAACTGCCAGGGAACAACAAGAGTGAGACCTATCAACAGAAAATCACCGTGTCTGCTTTCCAGCTGGTTAGCTCATTTGCTGCTGCTGTGCATACAAACCAGCCATTTAAATTAGCTTCTAATTGTTCACAATTATTCAGACACAGCATAACCTGCAAGCAGTAAGACGTCAGGCAAGTAGGAGAGAAAGAATTGTTTAAGATGCCTTAACAAGATTCACATATTCATGCCTTGCAAGTCTCACAGCCTCTGCCTCTATAACAGGCCCCCCCAGATGTATGTTTGGCATTGCAGAGGAAGAAGATAATCCATGGGTGTTTCTACGCTCCAGGTTTCTACTCTTTCTTGCTCCCATTTTTGGGCTGGTTCAAAAATTACATCAATAATATTTTGGTCTACCCCAGTCGTTCACAGTCTCTGCACACACAGGCGGTTTGAGCAACACTATTTATAAAGCTGCTTAAAATTCTGGACACAGCCGGAGCTCTTTGATAGGATGTCAGCCATGCGACACCCGAACGTAGGAGGTTGACACAGGATGGTTAATGTAATACAGCCCACTCTTCTTTCCCTTTCTTTCACCCAGAGCCTCCAATACCACCCTCACAGGAGTCCCTTCCCCCACAGACAGTAATGTTTCACAATTGCTGCAATTTTCTCTCCTAGGAAAGAGGGAAGGTATTAGCCTGTTATCCTTAAATTCCTACTGTGCCCATTTTAGTTCACATACGAGACTCAATGCAAATCCAGTCTGCAGGTCAAATTACTTTAGGGGACTGAATCCAGGCATACCTTAAAGAAAAAAATTCCTTCACATTCAGTCATGTTTGGACACAGAGGTAGAGCATTACCACAGAGCCAAAATACTCATCCAGGGTAGGTCTGGGAACTTTAGCAAATCTAATAAATTTGAGCAAGGTTATCTTATGAAGTAAATCTCCTACAGGAGACAAAATAACCCTGAAAAGCAATGTATAAACAGCTGTAGCTGAAAGCACAGCAAATGCTGTGTCATGCCACACTCCTAAGTCAGTCCTGAGCAGTGAGTGCATGGAGCTGCCCGGCCCCTCTTCTACCTTCTCTGAGTTTCCTGCCTGCTCTGAAATGAGAGCATCTCCCTGGAGAAATATTCCTGGTTGATCTCACATGCAGAACGCACTCCCCAAACACGCTGCAGTGCTTTAGTGCTTTGCTACATAGGAGGAATGCTGCATGGACAGACAGGCTGCCTGGAGCCCAAGGAGAAGAGGCAGAGCAGTGGATGCCACAGGCAGATCAGGGCCTGGCTGGGTTAGCTGAGAAATACAGGATGTTCAGGCTGGCTATGGGAGTAGTTTCCCCAGCTCCTGATTAAGAGCACTCTGGGGACACTCCAGTTTAGCTAACATGGAAACCAGCAGCACTGTCTCCTGGTCGGGACAGAGCCAGGGCAGAGGTCGGGGTCACACCTCGGTCCCTCCTGGCACAGAGTGAAGGTGCTGCTTTTTAAGAGGCACACTGGCCAAGGCTTGTTGCTTCAACGAAGAGCAAACATTCTGCAAAGGCTTCCTGTTAAATAACACGCCTTCTGAGCCAGCTGTATCCACAGTTAACTCATATATTCGTTAAAAAAAAAAAAAAATCAAAGCCTTTACACCCACTTCATGCAACCTCTGGAATGCATGAGAGAATCCACCCTAAATTCAGTGGCAGTGTGGGGACCCCGTGCATGCATTTATTCGTGATAAACAGCAAAGCCACTCCCCCAGCTCACACTGCAGAAGAGTGTGTGAATGCTACTGGGACAATGCAGCACAGTTGCATCATTGCCCAAAAAACCTCAGCTGCATTTTCTATTCACTGAAAGAGTTTCAATTATCCCCCCCATACATAAATGCTGTACTGGCCATTACAAAAAGAAGGGGCAGCCCCTACAGAGCCCATACACCAGGCTACAGAAGCCCAGTTATTTAATGACTGGATTTCTGCAACCCCTGCACTGTGAATCCCTTTTTGTGAGGGGTGAAACCACCACCTGCAGAATGGCTGGGGGAAGACTAAAACATCTCCCAGCCACAGCAGGTTTAATTCATTGCCTCCTGTTTGTTCACACTATAATACAAAAGCAACCAACCTTCAATTCCCTTCAATAAATCTGAGAAAATCTCACCAGGACTGGTGACAGTTATGATACAATAGGGACAGAAGTATAAAAGCCCTACAGAGTCTGTCTTAATACCCCTGGAGCTAAGCCTTGTTTCAACCCCACTGCACAGGTAGGTCTAGTGGACTGAATTTTCCTTCCCATCTCAGCCAGAGCACAGAGTTTTCAACAGCATATTTAAAAATCATCAATGCCACTACACCAACACTACTGTATCATTTTGCCTTCGGGTGTTTTCTAGGCTGACTTCTAAGCCATCTACCATAAGCTCTCCAGATTTATGCCAGTGAACTGAGACAAAACCACATTTGCCAGCAGAACATCCAACATCTGCACGGAAACACCACCCTCCTCTCCATGTTACTCCACAGGTATCCATTCAGTTACTCAGCAGCATATTTGATGTGACAGTAATTCAAGGTTATAGCTCAGGGAATCTTCTTTTCTCCCCATCTCCTCCTTGGGAGCTAAACAACCAAACAGCACTTCTAGAGATGGCTCATGAACTCACAGAGCCACTGGTGTAAGTAAACACTTACAGCAGTGGCACAGGAATCAGAGGAGTGATAAAGCCAGACATTCCCTGGTGTTGTGTGAGGTACACACAGTTCCCACTCTAAACCTGCTTAAAGGCAGATTATTAAGTGTCTCTCTACAGAGGTTTTAATGGCAAAATTCTGTCCACCTTCATTAATCCTTCCTAGCCTGGTCTTCCTCTAGACACAGCACACAGACAGCAGTAAACTTGCTGCAGGAGAACATCTTTATGCTCCTCTGCTCTGCACAGGCTCTAAAGCCCAACAGCTGTATAGCAGTCACAAATTACTGAGAAAAAATATTTCCCAAGATGCTTGAATCCAGTTTTCAAGCAAGGCTTAGGTGTTTAGGAGACCCAGCATCAGAAGAGTCCCCAGGGGAGTAACATACTTCTAGGCCAACCAGGAAACTGTGAAATCTTCCATTTTTAACGAGATGAGCGTCTCAGGAAAACCTGGAACTGCCCTTCACTAAAATATTTCTAAAAGGTCATCTCTTGTAGGCAAGCAAGGAGAGATTGACTGTTAACAGAACTCACCTCAGAGCGGACTATTTTCCCATAAATGTCAAAGACTAAAGCCTCCGAATTTTCCAAACTGGGATTTAAAACTTTTTTAAGGGATGCACTAATGCATCCTTCACCTCTACACACAGATCAGGAAGCTGCTCCTAGCAGGTTCTTTAAAAAGCCTTCTCTGAATTTGTACCCCTTCAGTAGGAATACAGGAACATGTATTTAGCCTCTTCTTGGCCCAATGTGAGAAACATCAGACAGTAAGATTACCTTTAAGATATTTCAGTGCAGAGCTGATTAGAGAAGATATTAAAATGGCATTGGGGGACGTCACGTTTGACTCAGCACCTCTGTAAAATGTTGCACAATTATAAAAGTGCATTTGTTCCCCTCCTGTCCTTCCCACCCCTCCTTCAGATGTGCCAGCACAGCCTAAGGTCTGAGATGAACTGAGGTCTTTCATCTTAAGCACCTTCACTGCCTCTGGGGACTCTCTCAGGTGTAAGCTGACTGGGTATAAGCAGCTCTGCTGAGGATGCCCTCAGAGGAATAAATGCTCACTCGAGACAGCACGAGTAAAAAGCAGTAAAAGCCTGTTTGCCCCAAGTCAGCAGTTCTGCCTCCAAATGAACACATGGCCAGGCAGTGAGAGGCAGTATTTTTTTTTCCCTTTAAAGAAAACACTCACCTTTCAGAGCAGAAACACTTTAGATCCTAGCACACATGCTAGTCTTGCATTTCACCTGTACTAACAGCAAATATCTTAACCAAGAAGAAAAAATGCTAAGGACAAGTGATGCAGCTAATCCATTACAAAGCCACTGATCCCTGTCCCTGCCGTGGCACGACTCCAAGTAAGTGCTGTGTATATCTGGATGCCTTTGCATCTGCACACCAAAGAATAAACAGTCTGGTGAACAACTAATCAATAGTGCCCTCAGCAAAATAAATTTTACCTTCTTAAACCCAGTCAGTTGTCCTTGTCAGGGAGCCCCATATTTCCTGGAACTGTAATTCACTTGATGCCTACTTCCTAAAATGAGGATATATTGCTATATTTTTGAGGATCTATTGCTATGCACATATGCAGCAGGTAAGTGGGTATTTTGCTTTAACACCACTCTGTTATGTGCCACATACGTAACGTGTTCTTTGCTTTAATGACTTCAGCTATAATAGAGGGATTTCAGTCCATCACAACCCCAGTGAAACACTGAGCCATAAACATGGTTAGAGCAGGTTTGCAAACACTATAAAAATACCCTCCCAAGATGACTGACAGAGCTCTGCTGCTGATAGATGGAGCAGTGCTCTGGCTTCCTTCTCCCTTCTCCTCTTCCCTGCTTCCAGCAAAATGGAGGTTAACTGAGCTCTGCCTTTGAGCAGCACTGCCAAAATGTCATGGTGAGGACTGTCCTGAAAAAACCCTTGAAAGGGGGACAGAGCTGAAGGCCTCTGAATGAGGAAAGGAATGACTGGACAGCAGATTTCAGAGCTGCTGAAAAGCCACATGGCATGAACTGAACAGCATTAGCACGAACAACATTAGCAGAACTGCTCTGAGGTGCTGAGACCCATGTTCTGGGAAGGATCCATGGGTTGATATGCCTTAGGCTGCATTATATGGCCTGTCATTCCTAATTAAACATAAACTATTTTCTTCCTTAAAACTGCCCCTATTCATTAACTGCCACTGTATACACCTCAGATCTGGCAGACTCCTGCACAGGGTGTGCAACCTCCAGCAGCAGCACAAACCAAGTCAGATGAGTCACTACCAGGACACTCCTATGCTTACAACAGCGATTTTCACTTGAAAAGGTTCCCCAGCTTTGCAGGCTGTGCATATCCAAAGGTACTGTGCCATCAGGCATTGAAATGCTGCAGTGCTGGGGTTGAACATGGTACTTATGGGAAACCAGGTGCACCATTAAACTGGGGACAATTACGTGCCAAGAACATGGCACTTCTCCACGGGAAGGTGAACACTCCATATATACTCAAGTATCTACTCATGTACTCAAGATACCGTCAAGATTAAGAACTATGTTGAAAATACAGGAAATGCCACAGAAATGGCACTTTTGCTAGGAATAAGAAATGACCCCTGTGTTCTTAAACTGAAAAATCCAGAAGGCACCTGATGAAGTAGAAGCCTCAGTGAGAGGTCCTCAACCATGAACATCTGCATACCATAACCACCAGCCTTAGGCTCGCTGTTGACAGGCATTCCTTGTCTTACTGTCAGATTGTTTTTGGGATACACCCCTCATCAGGTGCGCATTAGGTGGTCTGCCCATTACAACACATGCCTTTGCAACAGAGTCATGCAGTGAACACAGAGCACCTCCCTCCCCACACACAGCCAGCTTCCCCCTCCATTTAATTCATCCTTTCGGATTCATTCCTCATTACCCCGGAGCGCCGTGCCCGGCTCAGAGAGCCATGGATGCAACATTACCTTTATCCTATCAGGTACTTAATGGTGCCTCACACCTCGCTGCTCTCCTTCTTTACCCTTGCCTGGGGCACTGAAGCCTGACAATTATGATTTGGACAGGGAAAAGATGGCACAAAGGAGGATGCAGTGGTCAGCATGCCAACCCTAAAGCCTTAAGGATCACATGTGCCATGGTATTTAGCAGGGCTGAAGCTGCTGTTTAATTAGGCTTGTTTAATGAGTCATATTAAAGAGCATATATGTAAGAACAGGTTTCTATTAGTGCAAGGACCTCACTGGATTATGTAGGTGAAACACTGCCACTACAATGGAGTCTTTTTCCATTTTATATACTTAACCATGACCTACATTCTTTTGCTCAAACGAGCCCCATCTCCAGAAGGAATGTGCCTCTTTAATCAGCTCCAGCATTTTTTCAGGGTTCAGCAGGGATGGATGGAGCAGCCTCGTGTCTCTTCAGCTAACACAGAGCTTGCAGAAGCTTCAGGAGAGAGTGGTAGAAAAGCTATCACGTTCAAACGAGGGCAGGCAGTACTCACAGCACCCTCTGCTCCATAGACCACTGGGATTGATGCACAACAAAGCCACCACGCGCCCCCTGTGAGCCTGGCTGGCTGCTTTACCTTGCTGGACAATGGGCTGTCTCCTGGAGAAACTGCAGTCAAGACTGGATTTAGGGAGGAACACAAATTCAGGAGAGGTCTTTGGGGCAGTCATTAACCTCAACTCTTGTCTCCACAAGAAAGGAGCCTGGGAGCCATTAGTGAAGAGAATAGAGACAAGCAGACTCATGGGCTGTACTAAAATACAAAAATTCACATGTAAGGATTACACCTAACCCTTGCTTCCCAAAAGTTTTGGGAAATTCAAACTAGTTCCAAGATACAGCCTCTCCTCTCTACTAATGCAGAGCTAGGAAAAAACAACACCCCAAAACACACCCCCCCCACCCACCCTACGAAAGCCCCAAAGAAACTAAAAAGGAACCAGAGAAAGCTCAAAACAGAAGGAATTTGTGTAAAGTTGCTCTGG
This sequence comes from Myiotriccus ornatus, assembly GCA_036023395.1. Lineage (NCBI taxonomy): Eukaryota > Metazoa > Chordata > Aves > Passeriformes > Tyrannidae > Myiotriccus > Myiotriccus ornatus. Next base: position 7,568,565 of record JAYRBT010000043.1, read on the forward strand.
AGCAGCATCTCCAGGGAGCCAGGCCCATCCCTCAGGGCTGCAGCCTGAGCTGCTCAGAGCTTCACCTGAGCACACCAGAGACATGGACACAGTTTCTAAGTGGGGCATCAGAGACAACAGCTCACACTAAGGATGCAAGAGGAACTGAGAACAGCTGGAAAAAGCAGTGACAGAATAACACACCTCACTGCCACAGCCTTTCAAAAACACTCACTTAATCAATGCATTCTCCTCATCAGGACGTGTTTCGGTTTTACACTTCTTCAATCCTGTATCAGTACTTAAAAGCCCAACAGTTTTTACTAGCTGAACCACATCATTTTCCTGCCCCCTCCATCACCAGCAGCAGCACAGATCCCTGATTCCTCCCAGGGCCGTTCACTTTGTTGATGTGTGATGCCGAACAGGATACGCCCAGTGCTGCACAGCTCAACACCACTGACAGCAGTAAAAATAACTCCCGCTTTGGTACACACTAAGCAGTTAAGATCAGGAGATGCACAGAGAACGTGCATACAATAAGCTGTCAAAAAACAACGAGGATTATGTTGCACAGAAACAGGCCTGAGATTTAAAGAGATATGAGATCAGCAGGGGCGGGGTAAGAAAGCCACAGATGCAGAAAATCCCACGATTTTTCCTTTTGTTCATATCACCCCAAACAGAACAAAGTGAGGAGAGATCAGGCTTCAAGTTCCCTCTAACTGGAAGGAAACAAGCATGTTCTCTCCTTTGTTATTTGAACTTTTCCCTCCTCAAGGCAACTCTGCTGAGACACAGCTGGTGGGTGCCAGTGGAAAGGGCTCTGCACTAAGGCAGTGGTCAGACAGGTCTGGCAGCCAGACCACATCCAGATCCAGGCTCCCTGTGGCAGGACAGGCCCAAGCCTCACACTGCAGCAGGACCCACCCCCACAGACACCATTTCTACTATGCCCTCCCCCCTTACTGCAGCACTGGCACCTCTCAAGTTCTCAAGTGCTGTTCAGCATCACACCCTTCTCCTGAACTTCTCCATCCCAGGTACCAGACTCGGGGAAATGAAACAAAGATCTCAAACTCCAACATGTGCAAGCAGGCACTCTCACTCTGTACAACATACATGCCATTTCAGCCCCAAATTCAGAGCTCTTCCCAGCTTTCAGTCTGGTCAACAACCCAGGCTGAGATGGTGACACAAAAGTGGGAATTATTGAAAACTATTTATACAGAGGTGTGGTACACACTTGTCCATCAAGCTTGAGTCTTCCACAACAGCTGTGCTCCAGCTCCCTTTTAGGATTATATTGTCCCAATACCACCACCACTCACAAGCATCTGCACTAAAAGCTTCCTTGACAGAGAAGCAGAGCAGTACACAGATAACTTCCATGGGTTTTGGGTATCCAAATTCTCCCAGCAGGTGCTCAGAAGCCTCAAGTACCTCAGTGCTGAAGCATTTAAGAGTCATGCACCTTTTGAACAGGAACAGCCCAAAGATTTGACATCGGCTTAAAAGTCAAAGCCCATAATTCAAAAGTCACAAATCTATTTCATCTAGGAAAGATGTTTTTGACACAGTAGCTTTGCAAAATTACATCAGTGAAGTTTAAAAAGAAGCTGCTACTCTCATCTCAAGAGTAAGTGATGACTGGTAGAGTTCATCTCAGAAAGTGATGTTAATAACGGCAATTTGCAATTGAATCCTACTTTTCTTCTACCACATGCACCGATCTCAGACCTCTCCACAAAGTTCAAGTAATACTCCAGGGTTGAATGGATCACGACAAACTGATTTTCCTCTTGCACAAAGCCTCAGCATCAGAAGGCAAGTCCCCCAGCAGCACTGCAACGGATAAATATTTCAGAGGGAAGTTACCATGGCTCACTCTTTCAGAGGACAATTATAAAAAGAGAATTGTGAAGATACTTGAACAGTGCACCAAAAAGCATATTGCCAGATGTTACAAAGAGTCTGGGCACTCAAACAACACTTCTATTCATAATAATGGGGGAAAAAAATAACCCCTTTCGATGCGCACAAAAATAGGAACTGAAAAAGTGTAGAGTTTCCTGAAAAAGAAAATTACTCATGGTGGGGGAATAGGGTGGGCTAAAAACAATACATATCTATTAGTGTGACATTTTAACAACAGCAGCAGCTTTTCTGAATGGAGCAGGAAGATGATTCAAGGAAATATTAGTTTCAAAACACTTCAAAGAGGAGCTCTGATCGATATCTATCTCACCATTACAACATCTCTTGGCAGAGACACACAGATCTCAATACATCTGATGAAGACAATGCTTCTCTCTGCTCCAACACACACACATCACTCAGATTTCACCCAAGTGACATTTCAGTAGCACCTGCCCCCAGTGAAAACAGCTATTTATAGCAAGGTGGGTGTTGAAAAGGGTGATTTCACCCATCACGTAAGGCCTGGGTGCAAATCACAGACTGTATGTTGTCATTTCTGATTAAAAGCTCTTCCTGGTCTCTCATGGAGATTTGCCACTTTGCTAAATCACAGTGTAGCTGAATGTGGCAGGTGCCTTGTTTTCCTGAAAGCACAAGATAAACTCAAAGGCATTGTTTGGATGAGGCCAAGCTGAAGTAGCAGCACCAGTTACTCACACAGCACATACTAACCTTGCAATGTTCCTACCAGGGCCTCATTTTCATCTGGGAACAAAAGAAACATCCTTTGTTTTACTCTTCTTCAGAACACAGATCGTCCTGCTTAATTTTAAATATCCTAAAGCAATTCAGTGGTAAGAAAAAAAAAAAGAAAAAGCCCTTTTGGCTCACACAGCAGCATCATTCATTACCAGGAAAAACTAAGAGCCCAGCTCAACATGACTCCTCAGTTCAGATGCAACACTCCCAGGCTAGGTCATTCTTAACTAATTTAAGCATTTGGAAACATCCAGGGATTTTTTTCTGATGAACTTGGAAAACTGAGATGGCAAACAGATGACCTGCCAGACAGGTCTGCCACCACCCAGAGCAGGATAGGGACCACTCTCAACAGCAGTGAACATGCTACTGCCCTGAATAACTTAACTCCCAGAGAACAAGGAAAACAGCAAAGACAGGGATGTGAGGATAAATGGGTGTGGGGGGAAAAAGGTCATTGAGGTCATTGAGAGGCACCAGAGATCCAAGGGTGAGGAGAAAACTAAACCTAACCAAAAGGCATGAACAATTCAGGGCCTTTGAAGCAGCAAAAGGGTATAAAAATGAAAGAAAGAGCTACGAAAAAACAACCTGCCACCAAAACAAACTTTTGTGTGCAGCAGGAATACCTGATCCTCTACATCACAGCAGGAACCAGCTGAGCTATGAGCCCAGCTTGCAAATACTTAAGAAGTGCAATTTGGAGTATTTTCTACCACGCTCAGTAGCACACACAGGTTGGACAATGATGCTCTGAATGTCATTCTGCATCTAATCCTTGATCTTTTGTTTTAAGGCTTCATTCAAGCGTTGCCAGCACTGCAGATCAGAGGCAGGCACTCTGAACAGGGCTAAGTAAGCAGCACTAACGAAAACAACTGGCATTTTATAAAGATTCCTAAGGCTGCTTTCCAGAGCAAGTATCACAGACTCTCCCCAGCTCCTGCGGTGTTCGGTTCACTGCCATCAACCATTCCTCCAGCAGCAAGGAGAAGCAAAAAGGAGCCACACAGCAGACTTCAGGATTGCTCACAAATGCTCCTACAAAATGGCTTGCTAGCCCAAACACTATTAAGCAGTCATAAAAATCCCAGTTCTGGAAAGGAAGAACTCTCCACCCTGAGTTTGTTCCCTCCTCCACACTCTCCCCCTCAGCAGCACAAGAGCACAACACTCATTCAGAGAAGCCGGCACAGGAGCACAGAGATGGGAATCTGCCCTACAAACACCACTTTTAAAAGCTGATTTTTCACAGTCCCTTCATTTCTCATCACAGCTCTCCTGACAGCAAGCACTTATCACTGCCAGATTAGAGGAGATTATCAGAAGAGAAAGTTAAGGTTCGTGTCAGTCAGCGGGACACTAAAATGCATTCGATGGTAACTTATCAGAGGTAGGGTGGGCGATGAGACCGCTCCACCCAACTATAGCCAAGGTCAAACAGCTTGTCAGACCCAGCAGGGAGAGTTTCAAACACCATCAGTTTCGAACCATTTCCACAACCACTAAAAGGAATGAAAATAGCTTTTGCAGCTCTCTGTTCGCAGCGCTCACTTTACAGCGAGTATGGCAGCTTTGGGAGTTCTCAGATAAGAGTATTTCCTCCCCAGAGCTGCCTCGCCTGCATGGCTGTACTTATGCTAATCAGAGACTGCTGTAAGCTGAAGAGAAAGCAACTGCGTGGGGCAGGAACAAAAGAAACCAAAGCATCCCTGTGAGAGAGACATTAGGTGTGAATACACATGGTGTGTTTGCACCTGAATGCCAATTAAAGAGCAGAATACACAGAATTACTGCAAAACACACTCAGGCATTCACTACACTAAGGTAAGAAGAAATTCAAATCACAATTATTTTGACCACTGTGCATGAACAGATAGATTACAAATGGTAACCAGTATCTATGGATGGCAAACTAAAATTGGTACTAAATTATGTTACTATGAATAGAAAAAAAACCCAAACAAGACAGCACCATTAAGGGGAAGCCAGGAACTTAGCCTGGATTTCTTCCAAAACTCCAAGTGTCAACACTGAAAAAAAGCAGAAAGACTCCTCTAAATAAAGAGTTTACGCAGCGACCACAGCAATTACCATATCGGTGATATTTATTTTCTATAAATTAATCTCTTTCTCAGATCCCCAACAAAACAAGAAATTCGAGCGGATCACATAATACTCCTATGAAATACAAAGAGTGCTTGATATGGGAAGTGTGAAGTTTTCATCTAACACCTGGGCTCTGATAAAGGCAGGCTCGGGAAAGGAACATTAATAGCATTCAACAAGGTACTCGAGGGTGATCAGGGCAGCCAGAGCCAATTCCGATCAAGAAAGTGTGGTGTGAGCTGGAATAGGTGCAGACAAGGGCTGCAGGAATAGTGGGGAAAGAGCCTATCTGTGAGGAAGTGATGCACAGACTGAGGGTGAAAAGGGAGAAAATAATCATGCTTCACCACATAATAGCACATTTATAAAGACAAGCAGCTATTTAGGAGCCAGATTTGCTTTTTACAATAAGAGATGGGTGTAAACTGTTTGCATGTTTATGCTGGAAATTACAACTTTTATCATCGAGACTGGGACAAGTTCCTAATTCAGGGAATCAAAGCAGAGACTTAACTCTTTTTAGGACAGACCTTCCCCGAGGGACACCCGAGCAGGCTGCTGCTGCAGTGATGCCCTCAGCAGCACCAGCCTGGAGGGCTCACAGGGAGCTCCTGCCCAGCACACATGTTGTCACCGCACTTTGCTTTATCATTACAAGGCAGATTTTGTTTGTGAACCAAATGACACTTCTCTGTCGTGTACCAGCACAATCCCCAGCACCACACAAAACTAAACAGAGGAAGTTTCTAGTCCCTGAGTCAAAAGGGCCAATGAGCCCATTCAGCTACACAGGTCAGATGTCCCAGGTGGAAACACAGTTACTGAGCCAATGACACACTCTGAATCTGGTTGTCCAATTTTAACACAAAGTGAGATCCCACAGCATTGATAAAAATATCAATTAATTAATTAAAAAATATCAATTAATTAATTAAAAAAAAAATCCTGAAGTTTCCTCCTAGCCTAAGCAGCCAGCCAGGAATCCTGGTGTTTCCTGTACAGTGTCACCTTCCCTGCAGTGTCATTCCACAGGGTGCTCTCTTCTTTCATGTATTTCAGGAATGTACTGAGATGCATAGCTGAGGAAGTTCTATGATTACATACTACTACACCTCCTTAGGAAGAGCCTCCCAACCTCTTTGGAATACACCCAAAACGTTGGCCAGCCCAACTCTAGGAGGAAGGGAATGAATCACCCACATTTGCAGACTTCAGAAAAAAAAAAAAAACACAAACCCAGAAGTTTTCCAGGAAGGACGGAGATTCCTCCCTCTTCCCTGTTCCCACTTTCTGGTTTAAACCAAACCCACAGACAATTCACTCAGACAAGGTTGTACCTTAGAGTGGGAAACCAGAGCAACTTCAACAACCTGTAGCACAAGGACAGAGAAAAGGCTTCTGACAGAAGTCATATGTGGTGAGGACAAAACAAACACAAAGAGGCTGTTCATGATGTATCATTTCCAGCCTGTTATCCAACTGCCTAGTAACTCTAAATTTAGAAAATGTGGCTATTTTGTCTCAAAACTAATGTTGTTTCAAGGAACTTGGACTCAGAGGCTGAACAGAAGCATGAATATTACTTGCAACAGTCATGAGAATTATTCACTTGGATTAGACACGTAACTCACCTTCCAAGAGGAAAAGAAAAAAACAACTTTCATCTTCAAAAGCAGAAAGAAAGGCAAAACCAGCAGACAGACAAGGCCTTGCTGGAAATCTGATCAACTTTCAACAAAAATATTAAACAGTGCTCCATAGCCACTCACCTCATATAGTGAAAAGTAAAGGTGTGAGAGCACTTGGGAGGGCAGAAGCCCCCACTGCTGCAGGGCTGACACCTCAGACCCCTCTCCAGCCACGGGTTAAGGCAGAATGACCATTTTAGTGCCACGTGGAGTAGGGCTGGATGAAGGAAAATACAAAGGCTCCTTGGTGATCAGAGCGCTACTCAAGATCCAAGTGTGTTCCAGTGCAGCTGCTGCCAACAATTTCACTGAGGACTGAGATCTAGGACCAGCTCTTTAACAGCAGATCATGAGCCAAGAGGCTTGAAACACTCACTTGATTCTAGAAACACTGCCATGGTCTAAATTAACAGCCTATATCTGGGCTGCTCTTCACTGACTACATCTCTAAACTGGCCTTGCAAAATCCCCACCTCCCTAGATTTACAGCTAAACTAGCTTTCAAAAACGCTGGGTTATTCAGACTAGTTCCTCACACAAGTATAACCAAATCAAACTCAAGTTCCACTATACCAAGTGATACAAGTTCCCAAGCATCCTATTTCACATATACGCCAAATAACCAATGTACTGTGGTTCTGAGACAGAAATCCGTAGCTGTAACTTCACTGAGAAGCATCAGAGGTTTTTCCACCAAGCAGACAACTCATTTTCTCCAGCCCTGGAAAGGGTGAAATAGAGAAGGCATTGAGCACACACCAGGAAAACACCACCTGGCAGCACTAACTCCAGCCGTCTTACCCAGTCACCTGAGGGGAAAGTTTTTGTCACCTTTCCAACACTGCACTGCCACATCAGAGCCCAGAAAATGCTTTGAAGATGAAAAGTGCTACTTATTTGCTAAGTATCCTTATCAGCAGAAAAGCAGCACCGTTTCTTACAACCAAAATGATTCACACGCAAAATTCGTTTATTCTCAAAGAAGTTATCCTTTCAAAAGCAGGTAAAAAAATAAGTCAGCCATGATGGAACTAATTCCAGCTCACAGAATTAGTGTGTTTCACTAAGCAGAAGGTTCATCATCCACTGACAAATGAAAACTACCCAGTCACTTCCACAGGAATGATGCACCAAGAACTCCCAGCTTTGGGCTAAAAAAACCAGTTAAAAGTCTTAAGCTCCTGATCTTTTCAGCTGGTAATTAAATAGCCCTCTTCACTTGTCAGTCTCCAAACCCCTCCCCTCACAAGCAGAAAAGCTGAAGGCTTTACAGGCAGTGGTAAGAACAAACCACAGAGGCTGTGTCTGATGTGTGCAGAACACAGAACCACATGGCACCACTGCTGCAGCTTTGTTGTACAAAACCCATCCTGCTTAATGGACCAGGGGCATGGCTGTGCAGCTTCTCTTCAACTCAAGAGGCTGTAACCAGAGGCTGTGAAGTGATACCACTGCAAATGCAAGCTGAGCAGGGTTTCCTTGTTCCTAATGTACTCCTGTGAATTTAATTTTTTCCTGGCCTGGAAGCTACAGTAAGATACCAAGTGCTCCTGTCCTCTCCTGCCCTGCTGCAAGTCCTTGGTCTCACCTCCCACCAACAGCCTCCACAATGACCATCCTTTCACACAGAGAGCTGCAGCACCAGCTGTTGAGGAAAGAAACAGAGGTCACAGTTTTAAAGAAAATGGCAAAAGCATGGAAAAAACCCTCAGCTTTGTAATCCCAAAGAAGCACCTACCTAGAGCATCCAACATACATCAGCAGGTTGTTCAAACCCTTTGAGAAACTGGACAGACTATTTAAAGCTGTAGCTTGGTATGTCCCACTTCCAAGATCTCAGCATATGTGCACAGAAACCATTTTCTATCTTGGCTTCCACCTGCTCCCCTTATATACTCAGGCAACTCCTACCCCATCCCAGCAGCTAACAGAGGGAGCAAGTCCGAAAAAACCACCAAAACTAGAGGAGATCATTGAAACACTGCTCTAGACACCACTTCTGCACATTAACTATTCATTTGTTAAATTTTAGACCAGCAGGTACATGGTGTACATTTTAAGCTTACAACATACAGGTATCAGTGCTATTTAGCTGAAGAGTTGCCTCTAACCTGAACTGAACTGCCACCTGCACCTGACCATTGGAGAAGGCTGAACAAAGCATGAAAATGATGTAACTTCTTTTCAAAACAATCCAAAACGTCTGGTGTGCAGAGGAAGAGATTTCTTAGTCTGAAAATCTGATCACTCTCAACCCATGATTTCAGCCTCGAACTACAGGTCACGTTCTGTAAGAGGGAGGAATTCCATCTGCAGGTGGCTTATTGGATCTGCCTCTCCATTCAGTCACTTTAAACCCTAACACCAGTGGCACAAAACAAAGGTAACATGACCTGTACTTCCCCAGCACAGGCACACATCCAACATACAGCTATCAAGTCCACATCCACCACCACTGTGTTTGTTCCCATCTACGCCAGACTCTGAAGATTTCAGCCCAGTAAACATCCACGAGTCCCACCTGGGTCACTTCCACAGCCCAGTCCAGGCTCTCCCCAAAGGCTGGGCAGAAGGCACAGCAGACACACGACTCCTTACCTTTCTTTTTGCCAGATGTGCAGTCAAATGCCCGAGGCTGGTAAGAATAACCCTGAAATGCACAGCAAGAGATGTTTTCTATCCAGAGGCACATCTGAGCCCATAACACACCAAACTGCATGAATTTGGGCCGTGTGTGCTCTGCAGGCACAGGATTCTCTCTGAAATTCACTCTGCACAGACTGCAAACAGCATTAAAACTAAAAAGACACCTGTCAACTTGAAACTCAGGCACATCTGCCCATGCTGCAGCTATTACAGTAATCAGCAATTTTCACCACCTCTACTGTGAAAACCACACGTTTTTCATAGTATTTGATGTTTTTAATCACCTCTTACAATCATTATCGCTCTACCCCCCACATAGTCTGCTCCCTTCACAGGAATATTTAACATTCAGAAAGAAAAAATCCTATCAGGATCTGTCAAAGAGAAACCTCTGCCAAGTTCCGGGACACTGTCATTAAGAGAAACTTGCTTTAGCTTAAGTTAACTTCATAAATTCAAGTTAGCAGAATATTTTGGTTTCAGTCACAAACATGCACATTATATTTAGCTGCAACGGCAAATGGAAAAAAAGCCTAAATATTACCATAGAGTCTCCCTAGGGTTTTTTTTGTTGTTGTTGTTCCAGGATTTAGCATTCTCCCACCATGCCATGGATCTAAAGATCTCAGGAGTGGGACACACCAGCAACACAAGGTAGAGACTGATCTGAGTTACAGGCCAAGTGCTCCAGAGCACTACACAAAAAGCAGAAAGCCAAGCCATCATCTCCCACCCTTCAGTTCCAGGAAAATCAGGATTGACAACATTGAAAGCAAGTGCAAAAGCTTCATCTTAAAGTATCAGCTCCTGTGATTAGAGCTACCTAAACACAGGTCTGTTTGGGAAAAGACCCTGCACATGGTGGGAGGAAACAGTGGAGTGGAAACAATGAGGCACGTTTTTCCTAAGTAGTATTTAGGAAGGTGTCATCACCTTCTGAGCCTTTGCAATCCCCCAAGTAATTAAACAGTCAAAGGAGAAGAGGCTTTTAGCTTTGCAAACACCAATTATTTCCGAGCACCAACACAGATGTTGAACATTAAAAATAATGTCTTTTCTCTGAAGACAGGGGAGGAGCTGAGGACAGCTGCCATGGGCAAGCAAGACCTTGCCCCACAAACTATCTGTCAAACCTTCTGTCATTCCAACGAAGAATCTTCAGCTAAATAAGAAACTTTTTTAATTGCTGGAAGTCACTTTTTTTGCAGAAGTCTGCACTGGAGCTGCATCACATCAGCAAAGAAAGAACTTGTACGAGAAAGCTGCAGCAAAATGTCTCACCCACACAGGTATTTCAAAGCCTGTCACAGGCATTGATTGATTTCTCCTAAAGCTTTTAGTGCACATTAGTTTGTTTACTAGTCCTAAAAGCATTACTAATTTAGTTAGGGTTTTTTAAGCTATGCCAGAACGTTGGAAGGGAGAACACCTTGGGAGAGAGCGTGTCACAAAAACTGCCTGCTTAGGGACAAGCTTAGTCCATTTTAAAAATAACACTCCTGTCTAGATGTGGAATAATTATAATAAATGGCTTAGCCCAGGTGGCCACTTGCAACTCCTGAAATACCAATTCACTGTGCACACTGTACACAAAGCAGTAACAGTGTACACTGTTCAGTACTCCTGAGACTTCCACACTGCGAGTTGTGCCAGATTCCACTTTTGCAGTAAAATATTAATGATGATCCCCAAGTCTACATCACAAGAGCCAAACAAATCAAAGTGAAATGGGGAATTGACTCAAGGGTACCTAACCTTGCAATGGATACTCACAGGATGGAAAGGTCACACATTAATCAGTTCTATTTTACGCAGAACTGCAAAAATTCCAGTAAGCCTCTTCTGTCTCTAACAGCTACAAACATCAGGTGGTTTCAAAGAGCCCCCCTGGGAGACTAACTGAAATGTCAGATGCATGAGGAGGGTTAGATACAGCTTCCTCACGCAGTAAAACCCACTATTAATAGATTTATGGGCATGGGATTTGTTTGCTGCAACAAAACTAGAGTTCTGCACCATGGCAGCATTTCCCCACAGCTCCCGAAAAGGATCCTGCTGTCCCTCTTCACCTGCTGCAACGTACCCACGCTGCATCACGGCACTTCCAGACAGCCAACGTTTTGCCAGGTTTGAAGATGGGAGATTTTTAAGGCTGTTTCCATCCCTCACCTGCAAACAGGTTCCACAGAGTCACTAGCTAGATTAACATCTGAAGAGCACACACTGCAGGGCTGGGACCCCAGTAGTGAGGGCTGAATGGTTGTGAAGGGACAGAGGGAAAACACGCACCTTGAGGACCTTCAGAAACTTCTCCTGCAACCTTAGATTCGTGACTGAATATCTGAGGTCAGGAAATTATAGCAGCTAAGGGTGGAAAGGAACAGAAGGTCTGTGTGGGATGAAGCAGAGCTGAATTCACAGAGAGTCTTTTGGAGGTAACATCAAAATAATTTCCAGGTAATGAGTTTATAAGCCACCGGATTATGTCTGAGGAGTCCTGAGAGTTTGAATCTGCTTCTGAACCAAAGATGAATGTGGTAAAAGAGTCATCCAAACTCAACTGTATTCCAGATCTTACAAAAAAGGCTTCTAAAAACTGTAATAAGAATTGCATCTTGACTGTCAAGGCAAGCCTGAGGGCCTGCACGGTCCCTACAGGTCCATCAATCAGCACTCCCTGTGTACCACGGCATCACACCAAGCCCTGGCTCCCTGAGTCAGGCACAGAGCTGCAGGCAGGGAACTGGGAACTGAAGGCCTTCAGATAAGGTGATGAAACACAACACCTGCACTTTCCACTTCCCCCACCTGCCTCGCCCAGGCTTTGTGAAAATGAAAGGTGGCAGAGAGCTCCAGGGTTCTCAGGTGAGAGGCAGGAGGAAGGAACAGCAGTGTTTCAAAGTCCCTAGAGCTGACTAATACCTAATATGTTTGAGCACTTCCCTAAAGTTCCCAAAGGCAGCTCAAGTGTGCAGCAGGAACGCTAAACTACAGTGGAGAAACCCTGAAATTAAAATTCAGCTGGGTCTCAAGTACTCCTGCTAATTTGTCACAAAAATCATCAGAGGTTAACACCAGTTCACAGCGCTTTTACAATCTGCATTCCAAATTAGATTTGAGCATTCAAACAGTACCATGAGAGAACAGCTTTAGCCAGCCAGAGAAACTGCTCTGCAGGTTTGTTGGGTCAGGCAAGACATGGATGGCAAATATATTTGGAAAGGGAAGCTTTTTTCTTCCAGGTTTGATTGGGTTTTACAATATTCATCAACAGTCTTTTAAATGGTCATGGAAAGGAGGAAAGGAGCATGAGGAGCCAGAGGGTAAGAAATCCTGGCTCTTCTGTTATTCACATCATTGTTGTGATACTGCTAATGATCATTAACAGGGCAACCAAAGGCAGGAATGTGCTCAGATATACAATTATTGCAGGGGCTGGTGGGGCTTCGTACCAACTGCTAAGCTCTATTTCAAGAGAAAGTTTCTATTACTGATTAACATCGATGATCGTGTGCCCAGGTTTAAGTGGCATCCTGCCTACCATTCGCAACAGGAAAGAGCAACAGCAAGTGCTGAACTTCTAGAAGCAACAGCAAAAGTGACTGGCCAACTTATTCCCTGGCTAAAAAAAAAATAAATAAATTAACTGTCCATAGTTTAAAGAAAAGACAGGAAAGCCCGAGGATTATAACTGGGTACAGAAAGCTGCTTTTGACCTTTGCACTGGGAGCCGAAGGTGCAGTTTCACCAGCCTCAAAATTTGCAACAACTTTTGTTTCTCCCTCAGTTACAACACTCACTCTATCCCATGTGTGCACCAGGGTTCATAGCACCTGACAAATGGGAGGTAGAGAGGCACCTTCCACAGGGCAGTAGGACCTAATATGCACTTTTACCCTCTGCCCATTTCAGAATTAAGAGTTTAGGGAAATAAAAGGGTACAACAAGCACCCTCTGGAGTCCATAGTTTAGCTGTGACCACGACAGGTTAATATTTAAGGATATCAAAGAAGAATCTCGGAGCCAAAGATGCTAGAGAGTCAGTCACAGCCAAAAGATGTATCTTCAGGCAACAGCACACAAAAGCCAAGAAACTTTAAACTCAGGACAACCACAGCCTATGGTTTGTACCCCTCCCAGCATGGACAGTGACAAGCATGCCAGACTCACCTGGCTGGTTCACACACACTGCTGTAATCCCAAAAGGGCTGGGTCACTGGACAGCTAAAAAACCTGATCATAACCACGAAACCATGATCAGTCCAACTGCATGTTCCAAATGGTGTCAGGTTTGTTTTTAGCAACCCCAAGCTGCAGTGCAGACTGTACACAATGCCTCTCAATTTTGTTAGTGGGCAGCTTTTCAAATGAAAAAATCAATAGCAGCACACCTAAATTTCTCAAGCACTCAGGAAACTTCTCCCTGGGGTCCATTACCCGAGTGGTAAAGGCAACTACACCAGAGCAGGACCACGAAAAGCAAAGACAGACAGACAGTTTATTTACATAACTGTCTTTGATTTCTGATCCTCCCCAGTCCTGCTTCTTCTATCACTACAAAGGGTACAGTTACCAAGCGACTGAAGTCAGAGCTAACGCTTCTGGATTTGGGAACCCAATAGCAACAATAAATCCGTGTTTACTCACCCAAATCGAGGCAGCTTCGTTTAGATGCTGAAAACCACACTCAACTTGGGACAAATTTTTGCTGCAACAGCACATGGAGATTTTATTGGGAGGGAGCAGTGACTGAATCGTGGGGTCTTTTGGAGAAAAATAAGCTTTTTATTTTTTGTTTTAAGATAGAAATAAGTCACGTAGCAATATCTTTTTTGAATACCTGTTTTCATTTTCCTTATCTCCAACTGGTCACGTGTCTAATGACACTACCACCTAAATTTAGCTCATTCTGCCAGCACTGGCAATCCTAGCGATGCCTGTAGGACTGCAACACACCTTTCTTCCTCTCAGTCTCCCCTCTTTCCTTTGGCATACGGGGCCATTTCTGAGACAGGAAAGCAGTCGGATCTCCAGGGGGCTCCTGCCTCCCTCTGCCCCTCTCAGAGGGGCACAGGGACCCTGCAGGGACAGTGCAGGCCCCCGGTTCTGCTCGATGCAACGCCCATCCCTGGCAGCCCCTTTGTGCTCCATTACAGTGCCCCCCTCGCCCGCTTTTGTTTCCGAACTGTCACTCAGCCTGTGCTAAAACCCCACGCCAGACCAACTTTGGGAAGTGGGAATATTCCAACGCAGACCTACACCCTGTGGCTCGTCAGATATAATTAAGAGATCACAGATCTACATACGCCTCATCAGCAAGGGGTGAGGGCACACGTAAACAAGGGCAGATCCAAACCATGGTTGTTTCCTGCCGAAATCTTTATCCAGTGGAGGTTTCCCCTGCTCGGCTGCTGACTCCCCTAGAACAGGCGATGACGACACTGTGCAATAAAGGCAGAGACACTGGCCAACATCCTCCAGCAAGTAAGACGGCTCTGGAAGCTCGCTCAAACCACCTTCACAGCCAGGCTTCTCCTTATGCCACGAAGCCCCAGTAAAGCACCGGCACACACAGCAGCAACGGCAGCATCCATGCCGGGCTGCCAGAAGGAGGGTGATGAAAGGAGCGAACAGGATTTCACCCTCTGGAGGACACCGGGCAAGGACGGGACGGGGGTCACGGGGGGGGGGGAAGGGGGGAGCTCCCTTTTCTCGGGAGCCCCCGGAGCACCCGACCCCGCAGCCGGCCCCGCACCCGCAGGCCGCGCAGGCCCTGCCCCGGGAGGCCTCCGAGGCGGCGCCCCCGGGGACGGACCCAGGCCCACCTCCACCCCCTCCCCGGTTACCTTGGTCTCCTTGACGTGCTGCTTGATGCCCTCCGGGTACCACTGCACCCGCACGTAGCCCCGCCGCAGCGGGCTGGCCCGGCCCTCCTCGCCGCCGCCGCCGCCGGGGCCCCCCGACTCGGAGCCGCCCGAGCTGGCGGCCCCGCCGGCCGCG
>JAYRBT010000043.1:7584318-7596284 GCA_036023395.1 Myiotriccus ornatus
GCCCACCGCGGGCCGGCGGACACGCCCACCGCGGGCCGGCGGACACGCCCACCGCGGGCCGGCGGACACGCCCACCGCGGGCCGGCGGACACGCCCACCGCGGGCCGGCGGACACGCCCACCGGGAGGGAGGGGCGGGGGGTGATACATCACCCACCATCGACCCAAGGGATGGGGGCTGAGCTGTATCACCGACCCCGGGGATGGGGGGGCTGTGCTACATCGTCCTCTGATCCCCAGGGTTAGAGAGGCTGCACTGTATGATCCCCAGTGATGTGGGGGTATCTGCTCTGCATCGTTCCCAGGGATGGGGGGCTGTGCTGCATCACCCCACGGACCCCAGTGATGGGGGAGCCTCTGCACTGCATCAATCCCTGATCCCCAGGGATTGGAGGGCGGCACTGCATCAATCCCTGGCCCCAGTGATGGGGGGGCTGCACAGCTTCATCCACCTCCCTAAGCGCAGGTGGGGGCCCATCCTGGCACTGGGCACTGCTCTTCGCTGGGAGCTGCTCTCCAGCCAACATCAAAGCCTGGTCTTGCTTTTTATGGTTCCTAGAAGCCCTCATTAGGGTGTGCAAATGAGCTGAATATTTGGCTTCACTGACTCTAAGGATTTTTGTGCCCTGTCTGCAAAGATTTTGTAAATTAGAAAAGTTTTTTGAGCCTGTCCTGCTGCTCTGACAAGTGAAGAACTAAAGGAATCTGAAATAGCCTTCACTGCCTGTCCTTTATCCCAGCATATCCTGCTTCTTTGCTCCCTAGATCTCCCTGCTGGTGCAGTGCTGGCTGGAGTATTAAGAAAATGCCTGAAATCTTCAGCCTGACTTGTGCTGTCAGAGGAAAACTCTCAGGAGCAGCAGAGCAGTGATTTCCCTCTTGCCCTCTCCCTCCCTCCAGTGCCAGACTGCTCTGCCCCAGCTGGACCAACCCCTTCTCCTTTCAGGAAAAGCAGCCAGGATAAAGATCTGCCCACACTCACCTCAGAAATTCTGGAACCCTCTCCTCAGGCCTGCTGGGATTTTCCAACCTTGCAAATGGCCCTAAACCCCTGGTAAGAAGCTGGGAAGAGGCTGGGGAACATGTTGTGTGTTGGTGTGGGATGCTCTGGGAGCTCTGCCTCGGCTCTCCGGAGCTGTGGGTGGCAGGGCAGCAGGATGCTCCAAGTGAGGTGAAATACAAACTATCCCTGTCCTGCCTTCAAATCAGGGAGTGAGATACTCCAGCACCTCCCTTCCCACAGGCCAGCCCGACCTCCACACCAGCATTAAGTGGCTCCCTACAGCATCACTTTAACCGGAAGGGCAGTGTGTTCATGTGATTCCTCGCTGGAGCACTTCTTGGCTCCAACCTCAGGGATAAGGAACAGATTAGAGCTAAAAGGGACCATTGGGTAGGAAAATAGTGGCATACCCTTGGGAAAAGGCAGTTTAAATATCCATTCGGTGGTTTTACAGCAGTTTCCAGGGATGTGCTTCTGGGAATACAGACCTGTGTCCACAGTCCCTGACCTCTGTGAAGTGGACAAGGGGGTAGGGTTGAAAGGCAGCACTCAGCACTTGCTGAGCACACAAGTGCCTCTGGCACAGGATTTCACCCTCTGACCATTGCTGTGCTGGAAGGGGGAGCGTGGCACATCTCCACAGGGCCATGGAGCTGTGGATAAGGAAGGTATCCAGCCCACCTGGAGCTGTGGGTAAGATACCAACCCCTCTCCCTCTGTAGCCAGGGAGAACTGTGTCTTTGTGGGAGCAGAATCAGGCCTTTGGAGGGGGAGAAGGTGCCCTTGGGCTCCATTTGAACTGGCGCCACGTTCTTCTCGAGGTTTCAAAGCAGAGCTTTATTCAGCCCGGTGATGCTCCTCATCATCTCCTTAATGTACATTGTAACAGCCGCTAATAAAATATAGATACACGTAATGGGCACAACCCCGTGTGGAAATGGAAACTGTCCCTCTCCAGGGCAATTACTTGCTGCAGAGCAGTGGTGGGGTTTCAGGTAGTCCCAAACAGCCACGCAAACAATCACATTATACAACTGGCTGGGCTCACGGCAGGGGGATTATAATAGCGACAAGTCAGGGCTGTTTGCTCGTTAGCGGGAGTTGAGCGGGCTGTGTTTTTGCACCGTGATCCCAGCTGGAGCTCTGATCTGCTTCCATCGGGAAGTGGCACTGAAGGAGGACTCGTTGCCTCTTCAGGAAACAACAGCCCAGGGCCTGCGCTGCCACAGCACTGAAGGGCTTCGGGTTTGGCAGTCCCTGGGTGTCAAAAAGAGCATCTCCCACTCAACGTGCCAGGAGACCTCTGCAAGTCCCACCCAGCAAAACGTGCCAGATGTCTGCAAAGTGACACATGTCAAGCAGCCCCATGCCCAGTTTGGGCACCGTTCTTGCTATTTAGGCCGTCTTGGAAAGTGATGGCCTTCACTCTGCAGGAGGACATCCTCCCTGGAAGCGAGATGCCCGTGTGATCTAACCACCTTATGGCAGTTAGGTTAGATCACCAGTGTCTCCCTGTTGAGATACTGGTGCCCAGAGGCTGTCAGGATGCCAGGAGGGTGCCAGAATACTCAGAGGGTGCCAAGATGCCCAGCAGGTGCTGGGATGCCCACAGAATGCCAGGATACCCTGGACACCCAGTATCTCCCTGTGAGAGACATTGGTGAAAAGCAGGCCCTGTCCTTCCTCCTTGGGACCCTGCTGGCACTGGATGCATCTCTTATGGGGCATTTCGGCACAGGCCTTTCGGGCCTTAAGGGGCAGATGTTGGGACGCCTGCAGGGTACCTGGATGCCCGCAGGGTGATGGGTTGCCTGCCAGGTGCTGGAGATACCCACAGGATAGCAGGATGCATGGCAGTTGGGTGTCCAGCAGGGTACCAGGATGTCTGCTGGGTGTTGGGGACGTCTGCCAGGTTCTGGGGTGCCCACAGGGTACTGGAATGGCCGCTGGGTTGCCGTGATGTCCCCCGAGGATTGCCGGAGGGTGCAGGATGCCCCCAGAGCACCGGGATGCCCTCCCTGTGCCGTGGCGGGGCTCTGGTGCCACCTCGTGGGCTGTCGCCTCCCGGCGGCTCCGGCGTGGCGGGGGGAGCGGGCGGCACCGGCCCGTGTTCCCAGGGGCAGCCGGGCTCTGTCCGCCGGGCTGGGGGCTCCGAGATCAGGGGCAGGTGAGCCCTCAACCCTCCTCTGCTCTGCTCCAAAACCCCTCCTTGGCCAACCCTCCCAATATTTTCCTCTTTCGCTGCGTCCCGGATGCACAGAGTCCCCGTCCGTTCCCTGCTGGGAAGAGCTGGTGCCTTCAGGAAAGGCGCTTCAGTGCAAAGCTCGCTGCTCGGGTCACAGGGAATGCCTCCAGACCCTCACACAGGGACAGCTGGGAGTTTATTGCCATCAGGCAGACAAACAGCTCAGCAGGAATCCCTGAGTCCTGATCACGTCAGGGAAAATAAATACTAGCAAATGATGCAGCATATGGCAATCCTTCATCCTGTCCTAAGGAGCCCAGTAAACCTCCAGAGGCTGGGCTGGGTAGGGAATGCTGCTCCCTTGGGAGAGGGGACACTGTCAGTGCCCAGTGCCCCATTTGAGGCCAGGCTGGATGGGGCTTGGAGCAATCTTGTCTAGTGGAAGGTGTCCCTACCCCTGGAAATAGGGTTGGAACAAGATGGTCTTTAAGGTTCCTTTCAATACAAGCCGTTCTGTGACTCCATGATTCTACGATCCTGCACGGGATTACCCAGCCCTTCCCTCCTTGCTCGTGCTGCCCTCACCAAACACCACTGGCTCTCCCCACAAATGGCTCAGAGCAGCATCACCTTGTACATGTACAGCTCGATGTGACCATGGTCCTCCTCTGCCCCCTCCTCTCATCCTCTTCGCTGAAACCAAGACCTTACAAATCCCCTGATGGGGCTGGTCCGGGCTCAGCCTTGCTCTACAGGATTTTTCTTCCCCGTAGGTGGCATCTGGTCTCCAGTCATCTCCAGGGCTCCCAGCAGCAGCGTGCCAGGGCTGGAGCTGCCCCAAGGGCAGGAGAATTCCTGTAAGAAGCAGAAGAAACAATAATCACCAGATTGCCTCTTCCTAAAGTCAGAACTGGATCTAAACTGCCTGGAGGTCCGGGACTGGAGGGTAGGGGGTCTCTGCCAAGCCCCTTCCCACCTGCCTGACCCTTTCCTCCCAGAGCAGCTCCTGCAGCCCCTGGTGAACACCATCCTCCTTCCTCCCAGGGACTGTGACATGAGTGGCTGTGACCTAGTTATAAACCCCAGCCTTGCAGAGAGGAGAAGAGGAGGTTAATCACCACCAGTGCTCCATGGAGGAGATAAAAGATATCCTGGCTGGGTCCTGGACTCTGCCTCCTGCCTTTGGCTGAGGTGGCCGTGGCCAAGCAGACATGGTGAGCCTGTCCCCCAAACTTGTTTGCTCTCTTTCCTCAAAGGCCCATAGAGAGGAGTAACAAGATACACCAGCCCTGTGAAGGCAGGTGTTTATCTACTGCAGGTCTAAGCCAAACTCTAAAGCCTGTTTCCCCTGAATCCAAATAAGCTGTGAAGTAGCATCCTTTCATCCCTTCATCCCTTCCCCAGCTCCCTGTGACTGACTGGAGGGAATCAGCCCTGCACCCTCTCAGGAGGACATCAGCTGCACTGATGGGCCAAAAGGAACATGCCAGAGGAAAAGCACATATGTATGTATTTGCATGTTATGTATATAATATATATATATCAACATTTCAGAGCATAGAGCACAACCAGCCCCTCTAGGGCCTATTTAGAGCCTGGGGCTGGGGGCTGGCCACCCTCCAGAGGAGCCCTGTGTTGTTATTTTGGAAGAGCAGCACCTTGCAGGTTCCTAATCTACATGCAGTGTCCTGCTCCAGTGGAGGCACACTGGCTTCTCAGGACCCGCTGGTGAGTTAAAACCACTTTTGACAGCATGAGAGGGAGCATTGGGGGATAAAAGCAGCAGGTAGGCAGCCTGGCAAGTGCCGAGAATACCGACTATATCCAAAGAGCTGCATCCTGCTGGGAAGTTACAGCAACGATGAGCACCAGCATAAGTGATGAAAAGGCAGGAGACAAGGGAGAGTGAATTCAGAGGCCACAACTGACCTTGTAGTGATGCCAAACTGCAGATCCCTGCTGCCACCCCTGCTGGGTCATTGCCAGGAGAAGAGCGTCACCCTCTTGGAAATGTAGGTCCCCGTGGCTAAACCGGGGAAGATGTTAAACGGGGATGTTAACAGGGTCCAGCATGGGAATTATGTAGTTATGTGAGTCTGGGAGAGAGACCTCTCTGATGGCGTCACACAGGGGAGGATCCTGATGCCATCTGCATCCCCTGAGACGGCAGACACTGCCCCTTAAAGCCAGGGCTGCAGCCGCCAAAAGCAGCTTAATCCCGCTGAGCAGCGGGATAATGGGGCATGGCCGGGATGGAGGCAGAGCACGGCACAGCTGAGGAGCCTCTGAGCTGCGTGTGCGTGGCTTCATTGCCAGGCCCTGGCGGAGGGGGGGCGAGTCGTGATTCATCTGCCTCCCACACGTCGCCCCTCGCTGCAAATCCTCCCCGGAGATAATTGCTGTCTTCCTGAGTGGGTCCTCCAACAGAGGGACCAGCCCGGCTGCGGGGCCGCAGTGACAGCTCGGGGCTCTTTGAAGATGCTGAGAGAGCTGCTAAATATGTAAATCTCGGCACACTGCTGTGGCGCTCATTTAATGGAGTTGTTGACCCTCCGCAGCTGTGTGGGAGCAGGAAGAGGCAGACCCAGATAAAACTGTGGAATGCAGCATCCCTGCTTGACTATTCCAGCCACGGGCCGGCCTCTGCTCTGCCGGGCTCTTTTAATGGCTGGGAGCTGCTCTGAAATGCCATTTGTGAAGAGCAGAAAGCTGCTGGGTCATATTTCTGTTTTGATTCCATGAAAAAAACTTAAAAGATGGGGTAAGGGCATAGCCCCAGGTCACTTTGCCCATGGCTGGAAACTAAAGCAGGTCCTGAGCTGCCCTGGGAATGTCCCCAGTGGAGCAAAGCCAGCTCTGCCTCCTGCTCCAGGCTTCTTTCAGGGCTGCATCTGGTTCATGGTGATAATGATGATTCCAACACTATGCTCACGCTTGGGATAATCCCCCTTTTATTACATGTGTTCCAATGGGGACAAATACTGCCAGTTCTGGCTGTCCACTTTATTATGTAATAGCTCCCAGGAACTGAGGGTTGCATGGGAAGGAGATGCTTGGTTTTTGGAGTAAGCTCCTTGGGGAAGAACCCTTATGTCTGACTCCCCCATTCCAGCTGATTCCCCTGAGAAACATCCCACGGCTCAAGCCCAAGGGCTGATCACACCTGGCACCACCCGCAGCCTCCCCATCCTCACCACAGAGAAAGCTCATCCACTCTGGGCAGGGCTGCCTTTAGCTTCCTGGCTGCCAGCGCTGCTGGAGAGCTCTGGATCAGGCACAGGACACTGCTCTTCTTTCCTGGCTAAGTCCCCTGCTCTCCCTGCAGAGCAGAGCAATCAGCTAAATGCTTTATCCCTCTGCAGCCAGTCACGCTGAAGGGGGGGAGCAGGGGAGGGGGGAAGCCTAATGGGATCCTTGTGCTGGCCTGTCACCTTAAAGCCTCTCACCTCTCCCTGTCTTTCATCGGAGTTATAAACTCCTTAGGATGTCATCACGTGCTCCATAAATAACAAATATATATAAGCAGGGGATGCAGGGGATGCAGCAGCCAGAGGAGGGGAGGCAAAACCCCCAATCCTCTTCTTCTGCCAGCAGTGAGACAGCACCACTGGAGCCAGGCGGGCAGAGGAGCAGCGTGGGGTCCCTGTCTGGTAAGCACCCCCGTTTCTGTCCCATCCCTGGTGGCACTGACAGCCTTGGGGACAGCTGCTGGTCCCCTGGCCACTGTCATTTGCCCCTGTATGCCAGGATGGGGGGAATTGCCCCAGAGAGGAGGGAGGTCGGTGCATGGAGCTTAGCTTGCTGAGAGTGATTTTGGTGTAGGAAAGGGCGTGACTCTCATCGCAGCCCATGCCCCATCTCTACACTTCCAACACGTGCTACCAAAACTCAGCTGTAGGGACTCTTCTCATTGAAACCATCCCTGTTCTGAGTGTGGGAAGAACTCAAGCTCTTTTGCACAGAATATTTGACTTCAGAACTGGGTGAACAACTCCTTACTATCAACTAATTTAGAAAATTCAGCTTGAAACCCAGGCAGACATTCATAACTTAATAAAAGATGCTGTCAGGGGGGCACTGTGGACTTGCCTGTTAATTTACACGTGAGCATCTCTCTGGACCACGCAGATGGTCTGAGCTCTGGTGCACAAAAACAAGGGGCGGGGGAGGAATTTACAGAGCAAGCTTTTGGTTTGCCGCTACGACACAAAAATACGGGCTCATCTCAGGCAGGTCTGGCAAGAAGTTACAGCACAAAATTCAGCCTGGGGTATAAGTGAGTTGAACAAACACAGGAGGATGTGTTGGAGCACCGGAAGACAGATGTCTCGAGCCAGGGAGAGAAATTTTCCTCATCGCTCGGGTTCTCACTTACTGCTCCCCAGTGTCACAGCAGTGCTGGTACTCCCACGGCAGTGCAGGGCTCGGGGTTGTCTCTGGGGAGGGGGATCATGGCTGGTTCCTCTGTGCTCTGCAGGTTCCATGTACCCCCCCCTCCCCAGAGGACCTTTATGCCTGCAGGGAGCTGAGAAGCAGAGCAAGAAATTAATTTCAAAAAACCCAAACACATTTATGTCAGCCCTCCAGCTGTATAACCTGGGTTGCCAGGAATAAAGTGCTGGAGGCAAAAAAATACAAGGAAAACAAGCCAAGGAGCAGCCTTTCCCCATCACTGACTACTGCTCCAGGCTGCTTGGGGTCCCAGGAAATTTCTAAAATTAGCTGGAGGGATCTTATTGCCCTTTCCTAGTAATCTCTAATGGGAATGGAGCAGCCACTTACACAAGTCTTGAACCCCTCAGCTCTGTGAATGTTCCTGTAGAGACCTTCTATGATTTTGTTGTTCCCTTCATATGCTCTGGGATAAAGTCTTGCTCTTGGACAGTGAGCATTGAATGGTGGCTATTGGTGAGCAAGTGTCCTTGAGGAATCTGCTCTAGTGGGAGGTGTCCCTTCCCGTTGCAGGGGGGTTGAACTAAATGACCTTTAAGGGTCCCTTCCAATATAAACCATTCTATGATTCCATAATCCAGCTCCTTAATTCCCATGGCATCTGAAATGCCAGCCCTGCCTGAGGCCATATTCAACTGACCTCTCTGCCCTGCTGTCCCTGCACAGCCATCCCAGGCCTGATTCAGCAGCATCCCCAGGACTTGTCCCAGGCACTCAGCACCACCCAGGATCAAACCACTGCTGCATTTTCTAGGTCCCCTGAGCCTACCCTCTTGCCTGCTCTGGGATTTATCCATGTAGATGAGTCCCTAATCCAATTAGCAGGATGAGAAGTTCCAGAAGATTTGATAATAAGCTCTACAAACACTATACCGACCCCCCCACCCCAGTACCCTACTCTCCCCTCCAGCTCACCCCTCTTACTTGCCTCCTGCAGGAGTATGAATCACCCATTTCCAGCACCAGTTCAGTCAGTCCTTGTTTACTGAAATGAGCATTGGGAATGCTAAATAATTCTCATGCCAAGGAAACCCCCTTTCCCTAATGGATCTGATCCCCTAGATACGCAACCACTGCCAAAACAGCAGTTCCCTGAAAATAAATCCCAACACCACGCTGTCTCACCACAGACTGGATAAGACTGGCATTTCAAGCACCCAGCCCTCGGCACTTCAGGATGGAAAATTCCCAGCTTGTGCCAGTTCTGCCCTGCGCAATGTTTGTGCTGGTAATGCTTTTGTTTCCATAAATCCTATTAGCTGGAGGCAAGCCTATAATTAGCAGGGAAAGCCGGCACCTCTGAAACAATAATCAAAAATGACCTGGCTTTGCTCGGGCTTTGCTGCAAATTACTTGAATATTGGGCTGAGCAGGGATGGATGAACGGGTCTGAGAGCTATTCCCACTCTTTCTGCCAGTGGGATGCATGTTCTTAGTAAAGTTATTCACTCAGTTTTTGGTTCTCTCTGAGTTTATTAACTTGGTTCACTCACACGTGAAAGCAGAGGCAGATTGAAGCTACAGGCTCTGATCCAGATCGAGGGATTTGTCTGTGCTGTGCAGGATGGGTGCTGCCGGATGAGCTCGGGTGCTGGTGACCCTCCTGGGGGAACCCAGGGGTCTGGGGTCCCATGTCGCAGGTGGAGTGTCCTGCCATGGGCTGTGTCTGGTGGGATCAAAGCTCTTGGGGCAGGGGGTGAAGCCTCAGGCACCCTCTCAGTCCTGCCACAGACCCATATCTGTGAGCATGGACGTGACCTAAGAGCCCAACAGAAGTTAAGCTGTGTCACTTATCTGCTGAGTGAGCTGGAGAAGGGCGTAGATCCTGTCAGGTCGTGGTGTCTCGAGGAGGTGGCTCTGGGTGCCTGATGTGTGTTCGTGCCAGGGCACCTCGGTGCACACTCAGTGGCCCAGCCCTGACCTCTTGTTCAGGCACAGCCGTGCTGTTCCACAAACACAAGAGCATCACAGGGAACTCTCACACAGACATGCTTATTTTTGCAGCCTCTTGGCATCCTGCAGCCACATCCCTGCCATGGACTGGGAGATGCTGGGCAGGATGCTCAGCCTCACACTTGCTCCAGCTCTAACAGTCCCAGCCCCTCTCCCTGCTCTATCCCACCACCTGGATCACGGGGCTTTTGTCCCTCTGGTCCCTGGGGTTTGCTCAGCCCACAGCCTGTGCCATCCTCCCATTCCCCAGCTCACAGCGAGGCCAGGCAGGGTCAGTGTGGGCGCGTATTTGCTGTACACACACACACACACACACACACACACAGGAAAAGCGGGACAAGCAGCCTAACCCTGTCTGTGATCCACAGGTATTTCTGGCATCTGACAGTGCTGGAGGAGCTTGGCTGGAGTAAGGGGCACCCGTGCCGCCGTGTCTGGGAGCCGGCAGAGGCTGCCCCGAGCAGAGCAGTGGGAAGCAAGGCAGCAGCAGGAGGAGGAGGAGGAGGAGGAGGATGCCGGCGCTCAGCGCGTTGCCTTTCCTGAAGCCCGTTCACCTGGGGTCGCCCCGCAGGTCGCCCGGGGGCCAGCGCCGGCACACGCTGCCCGCCAGCGAGTTCCGCTGCCTCAGCCCCGAGGACGCCGTGAGCGTGTTCGAGATCGAGCGGGAAGGTAACGGGGTGCCCGCGGGAGCTCTGTCGGCTGGACACAACCCATCCCTTTCCTTCACCAGTCCCTCGTGCTCCTTCAGGGCACACTGTGGTGTGTACCCTCGTGGGAGGGATACAGCAGCCGTGACTTGTGGCCTGGCCACCACGGGCTCCCTAATGAGGTGGGGGAGCTGTGGTTAATGAGCTGGAGAACCACAGCCCCAGCTCAGCCTGGGGTGGGGATGGTAGGAGGTGATGCCCTGGGCTGAGTAGGACCGGACAAGTGGGGAGCAGCTCTCCCACAACAGTCCTGTGAGAGCCAGAGGGCAGGATAGGAGAGGGGGAAGTGGGAGGAAGGACATCATGCTCTGCCTCCTATTGCACAGGGGCACTTTGAGATGAACTCTCTGCAATCTTCCCTCTGTCCCACTCACCCCAGCTTCCCTCACCCGGACTCACCCGGCCCATTTCTCTCTCCTCTCCAAAGCCAAGGGCAGCTGGAGAGTTGCCAGGAGGGAGGGTTCAACTCAGCCCTCACTGCTGTAGCTCTGGCGCTAGCAGTGAGAACAGAAAGCTGGTCACTGGGCCACGGAGGCTGTCTCTGGAGAAGCTGCTCCCTGGAAGCATCCATGTCCCTTAGAACTCCTTTAAACCTAGCAGGCAGCAGGACACATGCCACCTCTCTCCATCACATCCTGCTTTCCCTCCCCTACATCAGTGCTGGGAGGTTTTCTGAGTCTGGGTGTCCTTGGGCCCCCTCATTGAGCTCACCATTGTCCCCCTCCAGCCTTTATATCCGTCTCTGGGGACTGTCCCCTCCACCTGGACGAGATCCGCCACTTTCTGAACCTGTGCCCGGAGCTGTCCCTCGGCTGGTTTGAGGAAGGGCGGCTCGTGGCATTCATCATTGGTTCCCTTTGGGATCAGGAGAGGCTCAGCCAGGTAAGACCCTGTTCTTCCCACCCTGTGCACTGGGAGAGGCATTGCCAGAGCCTGGGGATCAAGAGAAGTTCCTCAGGGTCCCGAGACTACTCACCAAGTCTTCTCCCAGAACTGACTGCTACAGGGCTGCTTTGGTGGAAATGAACCTTCTCGTTAATTAACTTGAACAATGCTGTTAAAAAAAATCTGCCAAGTAATTCCCCCCCAACGTTCACCTTAAAATTAAAAACCCTCCAGGGATGAGGGGCGGGGGGAGGTGAAGTGGGATGGCAATGGGACCCTTCTCCCTTTGGGGAGGATGCGGACCCTGGGTCACTGGGGTGGGGAACCAGCCACAAAGCAGGATGGTCCCACTAACCCCCGCCCCCCTCGGCAGGCAGCGCTGACCCTGCACAAGCCGCAGGGCACGGCCGTGCACATCCACGTGCTGGCCGTGCACCGCACCTTCCGGCAGCAGGGCAAGGGCTCCATCCTGATGTGGCGGTACCTGCAGTACCTGCGCTGCCTGCCCTTCGCCCGCCGGGCCCTGCTCATGTGCGAAGATTTCCTCGTGCCCTTCTACCAGAAGTGCGGCTTCGAGGCGCTGGGTCCCTGCGAGGTGACGGTGGGGGACCTGGCTTTCATCGAGATGCAGCATTCGGTGCGGGGACACGCCTTCGTGCGCAGGAACAGCGGCTGCTGAGCCCGCTCCGCTCCAGGCCCTCCTTTGTGAGCAGGAACGGCGGCTGCTGAGCCCGCTCTGCTCCGTCCCGGCCTGGGAGAGAGGCTGGGGTGGGATAAGAGGC
>JAYRBT010000043.1:7596384-7612071 GCA_036023395.1 Myiotriccus ornatus
GTGAGCAGGAACGGCGGCTGCTGAGCCCGCTCTGCTCCGTCCCGGCCTGGGAGAGAGGCTGGGGTGGGATAAGAGGCTGCAACCCCTCTCCATCCCCACCACATCCATCTTCCCCGGCTGGCCCTGGCTACAGCTACTCCCTCTGCCACATCTGCCTTCCAGCCACATCAGCCCGGCCCCATCCCATCCCTGCAGGACTGGGCACAGAAATTCCCGTGCCTGATCCTGGTGGAAGCAGCTCTCTGGGCTCTGCTGGTGAGCCTGGGTGGGCTGCAGGGCCACGAGCCCCCTGGGATGGAAAGGCTTTGCCCTGGGAGCAGCTGGGGGCCCTGGTGGTTTAAGGGCACTTACACCCACCACGTTTTGCTGACACAGCCAGCAGAGCCCCTGCATACACGTGTCCCCAGCCCTGCACCCCCTTCCACCAGCACAAGTGGAGCACGCCCTTCTGCAAACACCTCAGGCTGTTGGGAAGCAGCAAATAAAGACGTGGCAGTGATTTTCTATACAGCCCATGTGTGTTCCTGCCAGAAGGAGGGCACCAGTTGGCCCAAGGGGAGCAATCCAGCATCCTTTGAGGCACTTCAGCCTCAAGGGAGAAGGGGCAAATCCAGCCTTGTGTCATTCAGTGAAAAGGGTGAGACACAGGCAGCAGTGGCTCTGCCCAAGGGCAGGGTCAAGAGAGTCCACGGATGTGGGTGTTTGACTTTTCCTTCTGCTCAAGACCCTCCAAGTCCTGTCCCCTCCCAGGGAGGGGTTTGAGGGGCACACCAGGGCACCAGCCCGAGGCACTGCCCACTCATCCTCCCTCCTTGCCACACCAACCATCACCAAAACAACCAGAACCACCCAAAAGTGGTTCACATCCCCAGGCCCGGGAAGGGAGAAGAGGCCTCGTGCGTCTCATTAAATACAGGTAGAAATTTATTAAGGGGGGAAAAAAACCCACAGCTTTTAAAAAAAGTATCAAAAAGAGACAAATGAGGTGAAATGTCTGTCTTTGGCTGGAGCAGCAACTGGAGGGACTGAGCAGGGCTGAAAACTGGCCCCAGATGGAGGGAGGGATGCAGGTGCCA
Organism: Myiotriccus ornatus; assembly: GCA_036023395.1. Lineage (NCBI taxonomy): Eukaryota > Metazoa > Chordata > Aves > Passeriformes > Tyrannidae > Myiotriccus > Myiotriccus ornatus. The sequence continues at coordinate 7,597,461 of JAYRBT010000043.1, forward strand.
GAGGCTCCTGGGATCACCTGGCAAGTGGTTGTGGAGAGGGAGCCAAGCTCCCAGCCCTTGAATACTCATCCCAGGATATCCTAACTAGGGGATTTCCACCTGCCCCCATTTAAAAGCACTGAGGCCTCCAGCACCAAAGCAACATAAAACAGGAGAGAACAACCTGGTACCAGCCTGGGTCCAAACCAGCCCAGAGGGGTCACCTGGACCCCAGGAAGGACCTGCCTTTGTGCCATGGCTGATGGGAAGGCAGAGATGCTGGGAGAGCAGCCCAGGGCTGGAGGCAGGAAAGGGGGAAGGCAACTGCCCCAGTCCTGCACTTCTCCATCTAACCAGCACTGTTTCAGGAAAGGAGGGTTACCTGGGTCTCTAGGTTTTGAAGAAGGGAAAAGAATAACAACAGGGACTCAAGGCAGAAGGTGGAAGCACCAACAGCTTCTCAAGAGGTGTGGGGGCTTCAGGAGCAGCCACACAAGCCCCCAGGGTGTTTTTCTCTGTGCCTGCCTACCTTACCATGGCACTACAAGCACGGCCTGTGCCACTTCTCCCCTTCCAAAAAGGGAATTTCACTGAAATAAGGGGAAGATAGGGCCCCCTGTCTCAAGTCCTGCCCCTCCATCCAGTGAGGAGTCAGGTGGGGAGGCACAAGCCTCCTTCAGGGCCTGCAGGGGAACAGGACTGAAAAATACATTGGAAGCTCAGCTCTGAATGTCTCAGAGCACTGACAGAGACTCTAGGGAGCCCAAACTGGGGAAACCCTGGGCCTAAAGGGCTGCAGATAAAAAGAAGTGCCCCTGCAAAAAGGGGGTTGTGTTCACAGTATGAGCTGCAGCACCCAGAGGCACCGAGGTGGGACGGGGCCCAGGCAGGCAGGGATACAGGCTGGAGACCTCGGCAGCTTCACCCCAGGGCTGGGAGTCCAGCCTGGCCACGGATAACCCAAAATCCCACATCCTTCAGCCCCTTCCCCATGCAGGAGTCGGTCCAAAAACCAGTTATGGCTTGTCAGCATCAGGAGGCAGCCCCAAAGGGGTGCAAGGCTGGGCTGGCTCAGGCCTGCTTCCCCCTGCATCCCCAGCACTGAGCAGGACTCCAAACCCACCATCCCTGAGGATGAAGCTGTGCCCAGGGCCCGCCCCCACCCCGGAGCAGCTGCTGCCGTCTCCCCCACGGAAAAGCGTCGTTGCCAGCGCCTCTCCCAGCCCTGTCCCCGCCGGCAGGGTCAGTGCAGGACCTGCTCCAGCTCGTACTTCTCGCAGAACTTGCTGGTGAAGGGCAGGCAGGTGAGATACTCCACCCAGCGCCAGTTCACGGGGTAGGCGTAGAGCCAGACCACCAGCGAGGCGAAAAGCCCCACGAAGACCAGCAGGGACACGATGATCATGGCCCTCTTGCGGTACTTGTCCATCGTGCCGAAGGTGATGTAGGGCAGGAAGGCGAAGGAGAGCAGGAGGCCGCTGAGGAAGCCGAAGAGGTGGGCGATGTTGTCAATCCAGGGCAAGAGGCCGCAGATGAAGAGGAAGAGGACGATGCCAGAGAGGTTGAGGAAGGCTTTCCAGGGTTTCTCCAGCACTTGCCAGCTCTGGAAGAGCTCCACAAAGAGACAGGCCAGGAGGCCGAACTGGGACCCGGCAGGGCCCACCTGCAGGGATGGGGGAAGTCATGGCCAGACCCTGCACATGTCACCCCAGACGTGCCCCCATGTCCTCCCCGTGCAAAAGTCATTTAGCTTCTGCATCCCTGTGCAGGCTCCTGTGTGGGGCTCAGGGGTGGGAGAGGAAGGCAGCACATCAGCGCTGTTTTGGCAGAGCTGATGTTTTCCGTGACTCAGCAGCCAGGAAGCATCACCTCCTCCCAGACCACAGCCTCCCCCAGCACCATCCTGACGCACCCCTGGGGGGATTAGGGCGCTTGGTGTGATCTCATTTAAAGTCTGAGAGGGTTTGGCTGGCAGCAGATTAGCCATCTGCCTGCCTGGGGACCCGGCACTCACAGGGACACGTGGCGACGTGTGGCACACACGGCATGTGCGAACACCACACGTGGGGCACAGACACCCTCTCCCCCTGCCACCAGAGCGTGCCAGCCCTTCATCCTCCCTGCAGCAAAACCTGCCAGGGGATGAGAGCCCTGTGCTCCAGCGCCTTCCCCAAATCCCTGCCAGGACAGGGATGGAGAAGGGGTCCTCTAGTCCCCGGGGAGCTGGCTGGGTTCAAGGTGATGTGGACAGAGCCCCGCCAGGACTCACCTCTGCCCTGTAGGGAAGGAAGATGGCACTGGCCAGATTTCCCGTGATGCCACTGAGGATGAAAATGATGGAGATGCGATGCCAGCCTGCCAGCTTCTCCAGATCCCGCAGCACTGTCATCTGGAAAGTCACTGACACCAGGCAGTGGAGGATGCTGAGGGAGAGACCCTGTGTTAGAGACCCCTGCCCAGCCCTCCCACCCACTGCCCTGGGGCACAAGACATCTTACAAAGCACCCTCCACAGACAGCATGTGTCACTGCAGTGTGGGGGTGCCCTTCCCTCTTCTCTCCCACCCCACCAGGGGTCCCAGACCATCCCAGTGGACACTCCCATCCCCATTCTCCCCACCCCTGTGGGCACAGAGGGCTGCGGCTCACCCGGCGTGCAGGAACAGGGACAGCCACAGGCGGTAGAACTGGTCAGGGACCTCAGGGTTGAGGAAGGGCAGGAGCCCACAGACCTCATCCAGGCAGTGCACCTGCAAAGGGAGAGGGTTGGGGGGGGTGGTGAAGGCTCGGCCCTGACCCCAGAGCCACAGGGAGCAAAGGATGGATCACAGGGATGTGCAGGCAGTGATCCGTGTGGCAGCTGTGGGGGGACCTTGCATGGTGTGGGGCACCTGCATTGCCCAGATGCTGGAAAACAAGCAGCTGAGCATCCCCAGTGCCCCAGGAGATGCTGAAGGGCTGTTTTCCTGCCCAGGATGTGCCTTTCTCGAGGACATCAGTGCTGCCCAGGTGAGGCTGGCTCAAGCCCTACATTTCCTCCTGCACCACCAGGAGCCCAAGCAATAGCTGGGGCAAACCTCTGTACTTTGCCTCCCTCTTGCTCACACCCATCCCAACCGTGCCCCATTCCTGACAGGACACTGGCATCCGCATGGCTGCTGGCATGGCATCCCACATCCACGGGTGTGCCTCCCCGGCCCTGCTCACCTGCGAGCAGAGCGTTGCCTCCTCGTGGAAGTAGCCGTGCATGAACTCGCAGTACTCCCGCGTCGTGATCTCGCAGCTGGCAGAGGGCAGGCAGGGGGCTCGCTCGGGGCAGGGCACCCTCCCTGCTCCCCTGAGCTTCCCCCTCTGCTCCCGGCAGCTGGTCCTGCTGCCACCACACTTCCCACCCTGCAAGGCTCCATAATCTCCCTCCCCACCCTGCCACAGCTCTGGATCGTGATGAGACAACACGAGGCAGGAGGGCAGAGGAGGGAGCCAGGCCGGGTGCCCCCATCGCTGCGACCCACCTGCCCTTGGTGCCGATGCAGCAGGGCCTGCCCTTGATCTCACAGTCCAGGTGGGCAAAGCCTGTGTGGTTGGTTTTGGTCTCATAGGTGCAGATCTAGAAGCAGGAGGGGAAGGAGCCCTGGTGAGGGTCCAGCCCCAGGCTCTGCCTGCAGCCCCCTGCCTGTTCATTGCCTGCTGCCACCACGGAGTCACCAGCTCATGGTGGCATGGGGCTATTACCGGCCACTTGGTGATGTCATCTGGCCACACGTGGGGTGGGTTGGATGCTGGTTCCTCACACGTCCTGGCGGAAACAGGTGGGTGAGTCAGGTGGGTTTCCCCAGGACATCCCTCATTGCAGACTAGTAATGCCCTCAGACACACACAGCCTTGGGACCTGCCCCTTTCTCTGGCTCGGGAGATATCCTGCCCACCAAGGGGTGTCCTACAACACCCCACAGCAGCTCCTTCCACAGGTGAACCCCACAGTACTCCCACCACCCCACTGATGCCCTGACCAGCATCACCTATCCCAGCAGAATGGGACCAGCCAACACAACAGTGTCTCCCATTGCTGCCTGCATTTAGGACAGGCCCCACCCCAATTTCCCTGCTGATTCCCTCTTCCTTCTCACTCTCCTATGGTGTTCAAGAGCCCGTTGGACAAGAGGATCCAAGGCATCCCAACTGCAAAGGCAGCCCTGGGCAGCCCAGCTGTCACTTCTACCTGGGGTCCTGGTGACACACAGCTCCTGATGTCCTCTTGTCCCCTGAGCCCATGGCTGGTGCGTTGCTGCCCGGCCACTTGATGAATGTCGCCAGCGTCTCCTGTGGGAAGGACGGAGAGACTGAGGATGTGACAGGGAATGCACACTCTGACCCCACATGCACCGTGCCCTGGTGCTGTGCAGGGCAGAGATGGTTTCCCCCTTTTCCCCAGGGATCCCCAGCACCTCCCAGCGCCCACGGCAGCGGCACACACCGAACAGTCCTGCGGCAGGGTCTGGATGCAGCCCGAGTTGTCGTTCTGGACGCAGCAGCCGGAGCCGCGCTCCCGGTCCCGCTCGCGCTGGATGAGCCGCTCCACCTGCCGATCCTTCCGGATGCAGGGGGAGAACTTGGCTCCTAGGTGGATCAGGTCAATCTGGGAGGGAGATGCCAGTCTAGGGGATGCTCTGTCTGCACACCTCCCTTCCCTCCAGCTGCCCCCGGGGAGAGCTCAGCAGGGGCAGGGCGGGTCTCCACAGGCAATTGAGACAGGTCTCTGTTACCCCAATGGAGGGAAGGCAGGTGGGAAGGGGATGGGGTCTCTTCTGACCATCCCATTGTGATGTTGCAGGTCCCAGAGGGATGGGGGCACTGAGGGACCAGAGTAGCAGGCTGGAATGAGGTGGTCAAGCTCTCCCTCCCAGGGAGAGGAGCACCTCAGAGAATCCCCTCAGCTCAGGGCAAGAGCAGCAGAGAGCAGAGTCCGGAACCAAGGGCCAAGGGTCTGTCAGGGTCCTTACCGAGCTGGGCCCAATCCAGAAGTTTTCCTGCTGGATGTACTTGACACTCTCATAGACCCCCTTGTTCCTCAGTACCTGCCAAGAGAGGCCAGGATCAGCTCCCAGTGGGGAAACAGGAGGTATGGGGGTACACCCCCTTCTCCCTCCACTCCTGAGCAGCTGAGCAGTCCCCTTCATCCAAGGGGAAGGGCTGCTGGGTTCCAGCGGCAAGGCTGGAGGGAGAACAGCTCTGCTCCTACCACACATGCTGCTGCTCATCCTCCTGCCCTGGCTATTTCATGGAGCTTCTCAAATAGCAGAAGTCCCCCAAGATGCTCCCAGCTTTTGCAGGGAACATAACATTCTGGGACACTGGTGGTCACAGTCCCCCCTGGAAGAAGTCTCTTAAACTTACTAAATCTGTTGTCACATGCTGGGTGAAGCCGATGGGGGCGATGCCATAGGTGCCGATGACCAGCAAGGTGATGAGGATGTGCACAAAGGTGATCCAGTACGTGAAATACGGCCTGCAGGGGACAGGACCCAACATCTGAGCAGCCCAAGGATGGCTGGGCAAAGGGACACTGCAGGCCCCCCAGCCCTGGTCCCCACGCACTGAGGGGGACACACATCTGGGTTACAGCCGGGGTGTCCCGTGCCATCGGTGCCCCTCACCGGTGGCTGTCGGTGATCTCCAGCTGTGACTGCACGATGCTGCTCAGGCTGCGGCGGTACGTCCTGTTCAGCCACTTGCCCACCACACCCAGCCCGTAGTAGCGTTTCTTGCGGTCGAAGGCAAAGTGTTTCACCTTGGAGGCGATGCGCCTGCCCCGCCGGGGGGCCGCGCCCGCGCCGCCGGACACCGAGGCGAGCCGGGCTCCCTCCCGCCTGTGGAGAGAGGAGAAACCCATCACAGCTGCCAAAAGGCACCAGATAAGAAATACCCCGTGGCTGCAGGGATACCCTGGGATAACAGCTGGGAGCACCTCCTGGCTTCACCCTCCTAGGAGCACACCAGGGATGGCTGGGGATGTTGTCCTGCCTGCAGCAGGGCAGTGCCTGCTGAGAGTTGGTACTCACAGGGTGGGCTGCTCTGCCTCAGGGGACACCCTGGCATCCTCCCCCACATGGTGCATGCGTAAGTACGTGGCTGATAGAGGTGGCGACTCGAAGACATCATCGGGCATGGAGTATGTCTCGTCGTGCATGTCCATCTGGAAGGAGAAGGGATTTGTGTTCTTAGATGTGTGCCGTGGGTCAGAAGCCTCCCCCTGACTGAGCATCCCCCAGGTCAGGGGGAGGGGGTGATCCCCACTGACATCTCATTAGCTGCACATCACAGGGCGTGAAACGTTCCCATGATGGTGACAGCATTCCCTGACACCCCCAAGGAGCATTGCCAAGACTGGGGCACAGCAGCCACCGATGCCCCTGCTCGTGGGGCAGGGAGAAGCATTGACATAGTGGTCCTTGTGAGAGCCCTGTTCCACACCCAGCCCCCGTTCAGGGTCTGGGGACAGCCCCCTGCCCCGGTGACCAGCATGGAACGTCGCTTGCCTTACTGAAGAAGGACGAGTCCAGGGTATCAGCAGCATCCACCATGTCCTCATCCATGAAGCTGGGGTACACAAAGCTCCTCTTGTTGCTCCTCCTCTTGGGAGCCAGTGGCTCCAGGACAGAGCGTCCCTTTGGCAGGGCAAGCAAATGAGGGTAAGCAAACAGAAGCCCCCCAGGGTTTGCAGCACTGAGGGTTTCTCGTAGCTTCCCTCCCCAGAGCCAATGGGCAAGGATTAAATCCCAATCAACCACCATATTCCCCTGTGTGGGAAAGGCTGGCAGCAGGAGTTGGCAGCAAGAGCTGCCTTTAGCTCCTCAGAGCCAGCACTGGGCCATGGCCATGTTAGTCAGCATGACAAGCGGCCTCTGAATCTGTCTGGTCTCAGTCATGTCCCCAAGGCTTGCCCAGGGCTCATCAGGAGCAAGAAAGTTGCTGGAGATGCTTCCTGGTTCCTCAGGGATGGAACCCAGAAGCTGCTTTTTCTAAGATTGCCAAATTTTCACCAAAACCCTTTTTAAGTGGAGCTCAGGTTAAAAACCACCAATCTCACCCCTCAAACCCACCCTGGAGAGAGAGGAATGTCCACGTGAAGCCAAAAGCCAGGAAGCAAAGGTGATGGGCGAGGGACAGAGCTGAAACCTGGCTCGGGAAGAAAATGATTCCCCCCAGGCTCCCAAAACTCACACGGAGAAGGGCTGCGGCCGCCTTGAAGCTCATGTGGGCGACGGACTCCCTCTTCCTGCGCGGCAGGCGGCCGTGGCCGGAGCGGATGCTGTTGAAGGACGCCAAGGAGACAACGCCGGGGGTGAGCGGGGGCAGGACATGGTGGGGCGTGTGGGGACGGTCGGTCTCATCGGGGTGGCGGAAGGGACGGCCCCTGGCCAGCGGGTCCACGATCTGCAGGAGGGAAGAGGTGTCAGTGCCGGGAGAGCAAGGCTTGGGAGCAGGACCCCCCTCAGCCGAGCTCTACCTTGGGCATCTTGGCAGGCTTGGGCGACTCGGTGCCTTGGAAGGAGGGCACCTCCTGGCTGGGCAGCTCCATGTCGCGATAGGCAGGCTTCAGCTTGCCATACCTCATGCTGCAGTGCTGCAGGCTCTTGCGTTGCCACTGCTGGCGCTTCCCCTCCCAGTCGCTGCTGACACCAAACCATTCCGCTGTGCCCCTGCACACAAGGTGGCCATACTTGTCACACAGTTGGTCCCTCCACTCCAACACCACCATTCCACCCGGGCATGCCCTCTAGCAGGTAGTCTGGGTTGGGGCGTCTCAGCCCAGCCTGCAGCAGGGCAGTTTTGACCTGGCAGTGGGATGAAGGGAAGTGGAGGAAAGTACTTCTCGCATTCCCTTCTGAGACACAACTCTCCATTCCCATCCTAAGCCCTCTGCCAGTACCCAAAACAACCTGACAGGGACCCCTCCAAGGAGCCCGCCCTGCCCTCACTTGCGGATGCTCTGGGAGAGGGATGTCTGCCGGCGGAATCCGTGCCGGCGTTCCAGGCGGGGCTCCTGCAGGCTCTTGCTCTTCTGGTAGATGGGGACCTTGGAGGGCTGGAAGGCAGAGCAGGGCATTAGGGACAGGACGGCCCCAGGGACAGCAGCCCCTCAAAATCAGCACGGGACAGATGCAGCTCCATCACTCACCTCCTTGGGGGCACCATCCTCCTCTGCCTCCCGGGGCGGGATGACGATGGAGAGGTTGGGGGGCTTCTTGCTCTGCAGGCGGCTGCTGCTGGAGCGGCTGCCCCCGTTCTTGTCGCCGGCTGACATCGCGGGCCGGCGGCGGTCGGCAGGCTGGGAGGGTGCAGGAAGGCAGTGAGAGGGGAAGAAGTATCTCCCCAGGGGCTCGTGGCGGGGGAAAAGGCTGGGTCCCAGTGGGATGTCACCAGACTCAGCCCCCTGTGCCACTGGCTGTGCTGGTAAGACCGACCCTGTCACCATCAGTCCAGCTGCTGCATCCCCAAAACCCAGGGGACAGCTCCCACATGGAACCATCATGTGTTTGGGTGCCCCACGGGAGGGGAGATACAGGACATTCCCCTCTGGCACATGCACACACATGCCAGGCTGGGAGACTGAATCCTCCTCCCTGGCACCATGTGCAAGGAGAAGAAAGCTTAACAGCCCCAAGAGGTGGTTAATTCCTCAAGCAATCCCCTCCCAAGGGTCCCTGCAGTTGGCTCTATCAAGCAGGACTTTGCAGGAAAAGTAATTCCATTCAAGCACAGGAGAGCGAGTCCCAGAGCCCATTGGGGACTACGGGGGTAATCAAAGGGAGGCACAGCCCCCTTTGACCTCTTCCTGTCCCCCCTCACCATGTGCCAGTGTACAGGGGACTCACACAGGTCTCACAAGCATCCCTTGTCCCCATGGGACAGCCATGGCCACGGGGATGGTGTCACCTGCCGTGCCTGCCCAGTGCCACTACCTGCGAAATGCCAGCTCAATCCACAAGCCTGGCTCCTCTCCCTGCTCAGGATCCCAATAATCAGCCTCCCATGGCTCCACCCTCCTTAGGAAACATCACTTGAGCAACCAGCTGAGTGACTGGGATCCCACCAGTCTCCTCTGCAACTGGATCCCATCAGCAGCCCATTCCCAAAGCAAGCATCAGGCACAGGGACACTTTTGCAGCTCCCCCAGCACTTGGACTCCTGAACACAATCCTCCCCTTTCAACCCCACCACAAGCAAAGCCTGGCTTTAGGAGCGTGGGGTGCCCATGGGATCAGCTCCATGGGGATGTGGAAGTCCAGAACCAGCTCCCTGGGGACGGAGGAGCCTGGAGCTGGCGGCACCACTGGGAATTGCTGCCCTCTGTCAGCTCCTGGGCAAGGTGACGGCCTGCTGTCCCTGTGTTAAAAAGGGTGCTGGGCTCCCTCTCCAGCACCAAAGCTGGGAGCAACCAGTTCCCAAATTTCCCCAGATAGGACTGGCCCCACCAGGGTCTCCTTACCTCATAAGAGTGGCAGGGATCCTGTGCAGCGTGTCTTGATGGCAAACGCCCACGGCAGCCTCGCTCTTGCTCTGCCCTTCACGCACGGGAGCCCTGGGACACGGCTGAATTCGTCCCACCTCGCCTGTGGGGAGAGAGGCTGTGATGGAAAGCCACGCATGGGAAACCAGGAGAGCGCTGCAGGAGCACCCTGGGAGAGGGAGAGCTGAGCTCAGTGCTCTCTGGACCATGGGGACAGGGCTGCAGGTGGCTGGACACCACGGACATGGATCAGCCTCTGGCACAGAGCAGCAGGAAAAGGAAAAGCCCCCATTTACAGCAGTGCAACTCACTCTGTGGCAGGGAACAGCACTGGGCAGGCAGGGAGCTCTCCCCTGCTGCTGCCATGCAAAGCTCTTGGGAAGCAAGAACCTGGGAAGAGCAGGCAAGGAACGCAAGTGCCACGCTCGCTAGTTCAGAGCTGCTAAACTGGGAGGACGCCAGCCCCAGCAAGCAAAACTTTCCATCCCGCTGGAGACACTGTTTGTTTTCCTCCCAGGGCAGCCAGCAATGAGCCTGAGATGCCAGCTGCTCTGGAGAGCTGGGAATGGGAACACGCTGGGGTCAGAGCAATCCCTGGGACACCCTTATCCTCCTCCAGCTCCGGGGAATGGCCCTCAGTGGTGAGAGTCAGCAGAGCCAGCAGCACAGAAATCAGAGCCAGATTCTTACACAGCCCCACTTTTACACCCCTACCCTAACACCCCATCCCCAGTTGCCCCCATCACACGCCAGACAGCCCTTGGCAAGGCTTCCCAGCACAGCAGGTTTGCAGCACGTTTAAAATCCCGCTCCCCAGCAGCTCCCCAGGCAGCAGGGGCAGTTCTGGCCTGCCCCGAGGTGATGCAGCTCCCGGGGGAGCTGGCACAGCCCGGCGGGCACCTGCCGTCCGGTCACGCGGCGTGGCCAGAGCGGCTTTCACGGCTCTGTGCATTAGAGCAGCATTTGGCACTGGGTGAGAGGGGGGAGGAAGGCAGCGGCCCACGAGGGTTCCAGGCTCCTTTTCCACACGGGCTGGGTGCAGCAGCCACCCCCCCCCTCAGAGCACAGACTCTGAGCCACAAGAAGTCTTACCCCGTGCCAGGCAGAGAAATCCCTTGGGGATGGTGGTGGGAAGGTGTTTTCCAGCTCCCCACGTGTTTGGTGCTGGCACCCAACCCTCCAGAGCTGGCATGCTCAGCATGAGAACGGGCCAGCCGGCGCCTCCATCCACAGCCAGCCTGCCATAAGCTTGGCTGTCTGGATCCCTATGGTCCTGGGTCCCTGCCACCCTCCCAGCCCCAAGGCAGAGGGCTGTGCCACCAGGAACACAGCTCCCTGCCTGGCAGACCTGGCAGCAGCAGTCCTATTGAAGGGCACAGCCTGGCTGTGGGTCCCCAGGGAGCCTCAGCCCAGTCCCTGGGTGCTCGGGGTGGACGTGGTGGCTCTGTCTTGGGGACAGAAAAGGGAAGTGAGAGGTGACGTGCTGAGCTGACATGGGGGGATGGCTGAGCAAACACCCTAATGCAGGGACAAGGGAGGTGACAGCAGTGGGGGATGACAGACATGGGACTCAGCACCCACGAGAACATCCTGAGCTTGGTAGGAGCTGTGCTTTGGGCTGGAAGAAGGGTCCTGGGGCAACACGATGTCACTTCAGGCTGGAAAAGATATCCATGCACTGGGGACGCTGCCATTACCCACAGGAAGTGATAAATGGGAAGGGGATGGATTGGGGTCACCTGGTCTGGTCAACAAGAAGAAATCCCCCACCCTCACCATCTTCCCTCCCAGAGCTCTTGCCCACTGAAGCTCCTCAAAGCCTGACATCCAGCCATGATTGACAGAGCCCATGCTCCAGCAGCAGCAGGGGGTGAAGCCCCCATGCCCTCTCAAGAGGGCAGGTGTGTTGAGGTCACGGGGGAGCAACTGGGATGAGGTTTTACTCTTCAACCAGGCAAGGCACAAGGAAGGTGACCAGGGCTGGCTCCCAGCCCCGCGGTGAATCACAGCAAGTGCTGACCCAAGAAAGCACACCCAAGGAAGAAAGTGATGGAAAAAGTGATGTGGCTGGTACGAGGCATCACCACAGGACACGCGGGGATGGTCTGAGCAACACAAAGGGACCATCGGCAAGGCCAAGTGAGCAGAACTGGGACATCCAAGCACAACCACTGTATGAGACACTGGAGACAACTCTGCAGAGCAGACCTGGTCAGAGGGGAGTGTAAGCAGCACAGGGTTCATAGGTGCTTGGAGAAGGATTAGGATCTCTCTCCCTGAGCCTGTTGGTGTGTGGGGAAGCAACATTACTGGTGCTGGAGTAACAGTGCATCAGGCTGGTGCAATTAAGCTGGAGGAGAAAGCAGCTCTGAGCCACCCAAGGGTGCAGGGACAGGAGTGGGACCCCCACAAGCACCCACCACACCCATCACCCAGAGCACGAGGAGCCCCTGGTCTTCCCTCTCCGTCTCCATAGGGGAGTGAGAAAGGGGCCAGCAATGCCACAGAGCCCCCAGACACCCCCGCAGCCTCTGCTGCCACTCACATCCAAGAGTCCATCAGACAGAGCTGCTGCTGCTGCCCATAAATGATTCACAAGCGCTTTAAAGACCTCTCTCAAGGCTGGAGCTGCGTTAAAAGGTGCTCCCATAGTTATTAAGAGCTCTGGATAGGAAACTCGATTGGTGCAATTGCTCTGAGCATCGAGCCCCAGTGGACTCACACCCAAGTAGGGGCTGCCCAGAACCTTCCCCCATCCTGCTCCCTTTCGAAAAGCTTTGTACCATTTTCCAGTCTCAAGTTTCAGATCTGGAGAAAAGCAGACCAGCACAAACAGCTCTTGAAACATAATAATATTACTGAGGGAAAAAAAAGGAAAAGTACTCCATCTTTTCCCCACGTGTTCCAGCCCTGTTGCAATGGACTCAGTCAGCAAAAGACGCAGGGTTTCACTCTGAGTCTCAAGAGAGGCCCTCTGTGCTTCAGGGGGTATTTTAAGCTGCCTTCTCCCTCATCACTGAGCCACGTGGTCAGTGTGGACACCCACAGTGGCTTAAATCCCCATCTCTGTGATGGCTGGGGTAGGAAGACGGAGTACAGATGCCCAGTGGGTGCTGGGATCCCTTCCAGCCCCTGAGGTGTGCAGGCAGCCAGCACACACCTCGCCCACGCCGCCATTAGAACATCCTCTCCCATTTTTCTGCGTCGGGCAGGGACATTGGGCAACGGCAGCAGGTTTGCTGAGCCCGGGCGGGCTGGGAGCACGGCACGCCCCGGGAGGAAGGAAAGCGGCCGGGAGATAGAGCCTGGCAGCGGGGGGGCTGTGCTGGACCCGCTGATAATGGCAGAGCCCTGCCCGCAGGGAGGGGAGCAGGGCCGGGGGGCAGCTCAGCTGCTCACACCACTGCACACATCAGCCACGCACCGGGAGGGCTGGAGCGCCGGGAGTCCGGTCCCAGACTCTCCGGCAGACCCGGGTGACACCATCGTACTGGCATGGAGAGGGAAGGATTTGCCTGTGAAGTCTGGAAAGAGCCATGTGGAGGGATTTCCCACATCCCGGCCACGGCCCATTTCCCACCCTCGTAAATTTTTACCAGTGCAACGACCCCCACCTACGCCAGCACAGCGAGTGCCGGCACCCAAAGTCTTCCCAGCCCACAGCTGCGGTGAGCTGGGGTCCCTCTGTCCCTCTGTGCCACTGGCCACCCACCCCACACCTCCCCACTCCCATTCCCAGGGTGACCACACACCCTCACAGCCCTGCACGAGCCCACGCAGTGGAGACGCGCCGTTGGGGCGGCGGGCGCTGCTGGAGGGGCCTTGGCTGTGCGAGGGGACCCACAGCCCACCGGTCCTTTCCTCAGGCAGGAGCCCAAGCCAAGTGAGGAACGAGCACGTGGAGGCTTTGAGTCACCCCAACGGCTTCGGGAAGAGCAAAGGGCGAAAGTCTCCAGCAGCCGCGAGGGAAGCTCCACCTGGGAACGGGCAGAGGGTCGGCTGCTCCTCAGCAGCACTTGCAGGCAGGGGCACAGCACTCTCCAGACCCAAGGAAAGCTTTTTGCCAGGATCTGCACAGATCAACCTACCAGGATTGATTTAGCTTGGTTTTATCTAAGAACTGATTAATTACTCAGAACTACTCTGATTCCTCATTAGCTTGGTTTAAGCACAGAGTGCACAGACACGATGGTGCAAGTGCTTGAGGCCCGGCTGCACCTTCTGGAAGGGGTTGAGGGGTCACAGGTCAGTATTTACCCAGGGGAAAGGGTGTCTACAGGCCTCTGACTGCCACCCCCACGCTGCAGGTCATTACTGAGTTCATTTTCACTTCCCTCCTTAAAGCAAAATTCTTGGTGTGAAAGGACAATGGGGATGGGGGGACATGTTTCCCTCTGGTTCTACTGCAAAACACTCATTTTGTCAGCATCTCATGGTGCCAGGGCTCAGCCTGGGCTTGCAGACTTCCCAGTTCCCCATTCCTGCTTTGGAGCACACTGAGCCACCTGGAACAGCACCGGGCTGGCAAAAATGCCCCTTATTTGCAGAGTGTCCCCTCCCTGTGAGCTCTGATCATCCCCATGCCATGTGGGATGCAGCAGTGGGAGGTGGTGCTTAGCCTTGCACAGGAATTCAGCTCATCCCAGGGACAAGATGATCCCTGGGCTGGCAGCAGGACGAGCCCCCTTGGCTGCAGCTCCCTATCTCTGGGAACAGACTCCTTATCTCAACGCAGCCATACAACGTGCTGCTCGCCCTGCCCACCCCCGTGCAAAGGGGGAGCCCTGGGTGGACACCTGCAGCCCCCTTCATCCCCCTTCCACGGCCAGCAGTTCCCTTGGCCCCCCCTCCCCCGACAACCCCTCCCACCCATCACTCCCTCCTCCCAACCACCAGCAGTCGAACGTGGGTGGGTCACTCCTCAGCTTCCTTCCTTTCACTCCTGATTACCACCAGGCCAGAAGCACCCAGGTCCCCACCCTGCAAAGGAGAGCCCAGCTGGGAACAGCTCATCCCCATCCAACACGGTGTAAGCCTGACACGGGGAATCCTACAGTCACCAGTACCTATGGAATGTGATGCTCTCCCCACTGCAGCATCACCATGGACCTGTGCCAGCAAC
>JAYRBT010000043.1:7612171-7702036 GCA_036023395.1 Myiotriccus ornatus
GAATCCTACAGTCACCAGTACCTATGGAATGTGATGCTCTCCCCACTGCAGCATCACCATGGACCTGTGCCAGCAACACACTTTGCTCTTCCTCATGCTCCTCCTGCCTGCCATCCCATCCCATCCCATCCCTGGGATGCGACACCCACAGGGAAGCCACACAGTTCAGTGCAGGGGCTGGAGATGCTGATTTTTAAGGAGCCACCTCCGTGTCCTCCCCAGGAGCACTTGGACTGGGTGCCACCAAGTGCATGAGCTGACCTCACCCTGGTTATGGCATCACCCTTGGAAAAGCCTTATGCCAGCAGCATGGTGTTGGCCCCAGCAAGACTTCCCTGCTGATGCCATGGAGGACCTGAGGGATGGGCAGGACACGCTGAGGGTCAGGGATTCACCCCGTGAGCATGGCGTGCAGCCTTCAGGCTCACACGGAGCAGGAGGTCACTCCCAGCCCTGCCCTGGCATTCCTGTAGGCCGGCAAATTACAGGGATAACGACATCAAACCCCCAGCACAAGCTGCAGCATGACACTCAGGGAATGAAGCCATCCCCATGGCATGGGAGGGGGGGCACTGGCACACTGGGCATCTCAGGGAGCACCAGTCACATCTCCCCTACCCTGAATGGGCCCATGAGACTATGAGGAATACATCAGGAATTATTATTTTTAAGCAATAAATAAATAAGACACAAGCTGATAGAGACTGCTAGAAGGAGGGTCCCTATCATCCTGGGAGCTGCAGGAGCCCAAAAAGGTGGCTGTGGATGGGAGGGATGGTCCTGTGGGATGTGATGGCTGGGCGTGTGAGCATCCCACCGAGGAGAGACCATACACCACCCATCCAAGCGGGTGCCCACAGGGCTGGACATCCAGCACAGAGACCATGTGCCCTCCACACTGGTGGATTTCTTCCTCCCATCCAGTGGGCAGCAACTGTGGGAAAAGCCAAGGAGCATCCCTGGGCACTGCCCTGCTCCCTCCCTGCCCGTGTCCCACTGCAGCCTCCAGCACCACGTCGAGTCAGTTTGCACCCGCGCTCCCCCCGCTTGGGGTACGGCCACAGCATCAATCCTGCTCTGGCGGCTGCACAAACCCCCCCAGAGGTGACAAGCAGCGGTTTCACAGGACACCTTTGCGCTTTATGACTCATTTGTGGCATTTCAGAAGTGGGGAAACTGAGGCACCACAACACAGCAAGACCCCCCTGCCTTCCCACCCCCCCCGTTTCACCACAGGCTGGTCCCTTCTCCATCGAAGTCCACACAGCTCCCCCAGATTTCAGTTCCTGGAGGAGAAGGCTGGAAAGGGAAGCCCTCACATGGAAACCCCATAAATACCTGATGTCCATAAAGGGTGCAGGCTGCTCCCCTGCCCTCCCAGAGCACTGATTTGGGGGTTGCCCCTGCCCCATGGTCACCTAACAAGACCAGCACCCCAATAACGCTGGCCCTCAGCGTGCAGGTCCCCAAGGATGAGGGGAACACGGGGATACTGCGTGGTGGGCAAGCAGAGGGCAGGGTTGGTTTAGGGCCACCCAGCACACGGCCATTCCCAAGGCACCCTCCCTGGGTCCATTCTCCACCCTAAATGCCTCATTAAGAGAGCAACTACCAAACAACTGCTGTTTTGTTGCCTTTTTTTTTTCCTTAAGAAACGGAGATTAAGTGAGAAAAAGGGGTACCAGTGCCAAGGGTTTCTTCCAAACCTGCCAGCACACACACAGCTTTCCACGCTTGTGACCATAAAACTCAAAGCACCACATGCTCCCAAACGACCACAACTCCGGGATCCTTGTAATTAAAAGGGACCGTGCCCACCGGAGGCTTGTCACATTACCAGTCAACTCACAGCCCATCAGGGCAGTGGAAACCAGAAGTCATTAGATAGAAAGCTCCTCAAGAGGAGAAGAGTTCATGATCCTTCACTTGTGGGCTCATAGAGGTTTAAGTAATTAATTTTCAGCCTTCACCAGTTGACTCCTTCGGTACCAAGCCCCTGACAGCACCCAGCCCACACTCAATCCTCCAGCCTCGGGTTCCTGGAAGGCTCCCAGTAGCCATGGGAAATGTGGAAATGCCTCAGGAGCAACTTTGCAACCCCTCCCCACCCCAGCCAGCTGGTTCTCCATCACCTGTCCCCTACTTTCTTTGGCAACAAGCAATCTTCTGACTCCTGGCTTGTCCCAAGGGCTGTTTTTGGCTCGAGAACAACCTAAGAGAAGGAATAAGGATGTGCTTGGGGGATCCCTCACCTTCACTGCAAGATTCAAGCGAGAGCAGTATCCAGGAACAAAACACAGACCCAGAGGACAGCCACATGCTTGTCTTTCAGCCCAGCCCAGGCAAACACAGCCCAATTTCCCCAAGGAGTGCAGCCCACCCAAGAGAGACAATGCAGCTGGCCCCTTCCCCATGGGATTCACACCCAGGGAATGCATCCCCAGCCTCCTGAGCTGCTCTCTCAGCATCCACAGGCATCTATTGTTCCTACTGTTGGCATCCCTGCTCCAGCAGCGCCGGCAGAGCGCTCGCACATGCCTCTGAGAGCAACACCACACTCAGCTCCATCTCGCAGAACTTAAACCAGGGCTCTGTTTGGGTGTCAAACACCACTCTGTGGTTTACCCTTTCTCACTTGCAGCACCTCCAGGTGCACCAGTGCAGCTGTAGCAGTGGCAGAGAACCCCCCACCAGGGGAAGCAGTAGCTGGTCACCTGCTTTCCAGCAAGCAGGAGCAGGGCAGGCAGAAGCCAAATGAGCAAACAGCAAAAGGTGTGTATCACTCCACTAATTGCGAAGCTGCTGGGAGAGGCAGAGCCTGGGTGCAACAGCTGGGAGCCCAGGGAGCCACGTTTGAAACCAGTGGTGACTGGGGCAGCAGAGGCAGCTTTGGTTTGTCCCAGACGCAGCTGCAGTTGAACCTTCCAGTTTTCGAAGGTGGGACACTTCCAAACTGGTCATTTCCCACCTGGGAAAAGGGCAGGAGCCAAAGGATGCTCCTTCAGAGGGTGTGAAGGAGGGAGCCAAGTGGGCAGCATTTCCCTGCTCAGGACATCCACAGGACTGTGGTGGGGTGCACTTTCCTACCCTCCAGCTGGTCTGGAGGCTACAAGTCCAGGACAGTGGCGATATGATGGGAGTGGCCATCCAGGGACTGGGAACATGCAGGCAGAATGTCCCAGCTCCCCGTGGTGAGAGGGATGACGCCACACTGGGGAAGAAGGCGGACACTTCCTCTTGCCACAGGGACCCAGCAGTGGCCATGCAGCCTCTCAGGTCCCTTTCCCCTATGGACATGGGCACGGGAAGCTGAGTGAGAGCTGCAGAGTCTCACACTGCAGTGGGCACCTCCATCTGGCTGTGGGCAAGCCTGGAAGAACAGGCTCTGCCCTGTCCTGCTGGCCCTCTGTCCCAAACCTGGAGGGCTAACAACAAAAATCCAACTTGCTAAAACATCCGCACACAGCATCCCTCTGCTCCCAGCGGGATACACCCATGGATGGAGGATAACCGGGTCCTTCTGCTCTGGGAGGTTTTGTTCGCCTGCGAAGGGCTGGTGGCAGCACTCGCTACTCCAGGCAGCACGTGTGAGCCTTTAACCAAACCTCAAACCAGCTACAACAACAAAGCCTCGGCGGCACCGGAGGATGCTCGGGCGACAGGGACCCGGCACCCTCCCCTGCCACCTGCCCTCGCCAGCGGCGTCGAGGCTGCTCCGGCTCCCGGAGGGCGCTGCCAGCCCCGCTCGCCCGGGGAGGGGGAAAAACCGGCAAACACAAACAAAACCACACGCCCGCCTGGTTATCGGGCCATCGGCGCCAGAAAGTAGGTTAGGGCTTTCCTCCCTTGCTTTGGCCGGGGATTGGGCAGGGTTTTTCCCTCCGGCTGGGTCACTCCGCCGGGACGCGCACCCACTTCCCCCTGCGATGGAGAGGAGGAGGAAGAGCCCGGCCCCGCCATCCGCGCGGGGCGGCGGGCACGGAGCGGGGCACGGCCGCAGCCCGGGCAGGGGCACCCCCGGCCGCGGCGAAGGGCCCGCGGTGTGCCGGGGCAGCGCCCACCCCGCTCTGGCGCGGGGCCGGGGCCGGGGCAGCGCCGGGCCGGGCGGGACGCGCGGGGCGGAGGAGGAAGCTGGCGGGACGCGGCGGTCACAAAGCGGCAACAAACCGGGCGGCCACTAAACGAGGCACCGGGACCCCCCGCCCTGCCCTGCTCCGCTCCGCTCCCCTCCTCGACCCCGCTCACCTCGGCCCGCCGCCGGCGCTGACTCCGGTCCGGTCCCGATCCCAATCCCGGTCCCGCCGCCGCCGCCTCCACCTGGGCCGGGCGGGGCTGGGGGCGGGGCTTGGGCGGGGGCGTGGCCAGGGGCGGGTCATGGGGCGGGGTCTCGGCCCCCCGCGTGGGGCCCCCGTGGGTCCTCCCGCCCGCCCCTCACCGACCCCGTCCCTGCGGGATCCCCCATGGGCGGCTCAGCCCCTGCCGCCTCCCCCGGGCCTCTGCCCCGTGGCAACGGGCACGTGGAGCTGGGCACCGCCACCGGGGGACCGGCGCTGCCAGGGCCGGGCACGGTTGGGACAGGGCGCTATCAGGACTGGCCACTGTTAGGATCAGGCTCTGTTAGGACTGGTCACTATCGGGACTGGGCACTATCAGGGCCGGCCACTATAGGGACTGGTCACCAGTAGAACCAGTCACAATCAGAACCGGTCAGTATTAGGGCTGGTCACCATTAGGACTGGCCACCATCAGTACCAGTCACCATTAGGACCGGCCACTATTAGGACCAGTCAGTTTTAAGACCAGGCAATATTAGGATCAGTCACCATTAGGACTGGTCACTATTAGGACCAGTCACTCTTAGAACTGGTCACTAATAGGACCGGTCACCATTAGAATCAGTAACCATTAGGACTGGTCACCACTAGGACCCACAGACATGGCCCCCTGGCCCCAGTTCCAAGCACTGGGCACCCTGAGGTGCTGGGCAGCGTGGCGGGCACGGTGCAGGCTGGCACAGCCCCGAGGACTCTGCAGGCCCAGGCACATCCCGGCGACCGGGCCGGGTGCGGGTGACGCAGGCGGGGCTGGGGCAGTGGGCAGCGGCCGCAGGGCCGGTCCTGTCGGCTTTTACAGTGGCTCATCTGGGGCCTGGCACAGCTGAGCCCCCCAGAGGCTGCCACTGCTCCATCACCATCGGCGCTGGGTCGCTCTTCTCCCACAACAGCCTCACATTCAGCTTCCTCCCATCCCGGGAGGAGGTTGGTTGCCATCAGGATGCAGGGGCTGAGGGGAGACCTTTGCAGTTCCAAGGTATTGCTGAGGCCTCTATACAGGACACTGTGCCCTGGATTTTGCCACACAATAACTTCTTGCTTCACAGGTCGCAGCAAGTCTCAGGTGAGCACTGACCAAATTTAGAACCAGGACCAGGAATTTTATGCCTCTCTATCCAAAACTGCAATTTTCCTTTATATTTCTCTGACCTGCAAACCCACTGTGCTAAAGGGGTCCTCAGGTCCAGCTTGGACTCACTGATGCCTAGTAGGGCATTGAGCCTGTGCTCCCAGTACCACTCCACCTTCCACTTTCATGGCTCAGCAAATCTGCTCCCAGTTCCTGGTAGAAAAAAGGGTGGGGAAAGCTTTTGGTTCCTGCCGGTTCCTTTGAAGTTGTGATTTGAAGCGGGTGGAGGGAAGGGTGAGGGAAGGGTGAGGTGGCACTGGCAAGTGGGGACCTGTGCCAAGATGCCAGGCATGGACTTCTCCCTGTGTTTGGGAAGGGACAGAACAACCTTTGTGTGTGACAAAAAAGGCTGACAAGAAAACATCACTGCCGTGGCCCTGCCTGCATCCTGCTCCAAGGCTTGTGTCCTGCGGGATGTGTCTTTCCGTGGAGGAGCCAGGCAGGCTGGCAAAGCCCACAGACGGAAAGAGTGGAGGGTGTTTGCCACCTGTGCCAGCCCTACCGAGCATTGGGCAATAAGGAAGCAAAAGAAATGGCTGAAAGAACCCCAAGGGAGCAACGACAGGGTGTTGCTTCACTGCTGGGGAGATGCTCAGCAGAGCACTTCCCTCTGTGGAGCAAACCACCCACAGCCTGGCCAGAAGTGTTCTGGCTGGCCAGTCTCCAAAGGAAAGCCGGGAGGGGACACAGTGCTGTGCACCCTGGCATTGGGAGACCATCCTGTGCAGGATGTTGGGAGCCCCATGAATGATGTGCCAGGCCCGGGGCTGGGACATCTCAGCAAGAGACATTCCTCCTCCTTATGCCATGAAATCCCCCAGGGTGGGATTCACCCCCAGCAGCCTGGGGCCAGGCAAGGTCCTGCTGCTCACTGCCCACCCAAGGCTCAAGGCAGGGGGCTGCTGCCAGGGCAGGTCCTGTCCTTGGATATGGGGGCACATTGCAGGAGATCTGAGCAGCATCAGGCTTCACTGGAAACCACAGCCGAGAAGGTTTCAGGGGATTTTAAAGAGGATTTTCAAGGGCCAGCTCAGCGCTGCTCCCCTCAGCCTTGGTATCCTGTAGCAGCAGATGAGCCTTACAGTCCCTTCCAATTCAAACCATCCCATGATTCTGTGATAATTCAAGTATGTTGAAGGAAGGCATTTGCTCCCACGGCAGCTGCAGTTTTTCCTGCCAAAGATGCTGGTACACAAAGCTGGATGCCAGTGGGACTGTGACATGTGACATAAGCCCAGTTGTCCTGCTCTGGGAGAGCTGGCAGAGCCATGAGGCTGCTGCCTGGGGAAAAGGAGCCCTGCATCCCATGAGTTTAACCTTCCCTCTCACCAGGCACCTCCAGCCCTGGCTGAGGAACACAGGTGAACAGTGTCATGGGGTGTGCTGGATCTGGGAGTAACTGGGGAATGGCCTTTTGGGTGGGTCCCTGCCTGTGGAGGGGCTCCAGGAGCCCGGTGTCAGCTCCAGTGACTCTTCAGGAGCACTGACACAAGGATGCTTGGGATAAAAGATCCTGGTTTTCACAACCTTGGAGTTTTTGTGTTGTAAAAACCCCACACTCCCATCCCAAGGCTGCAGTCCAATGTTTCCTTGTTTTTCCAACTGCTTCCTAAAATGTCCAGGTTCTCCAGGCTTTTTTTCCCCATTGTTGGCTCTTCACAAGCCCCACACCCGGGTGTGAAATCCGCCCAGTTGTCTTGAGTTGTTCCCACACACAGACAGATGGGTTTGGTTTGTGTCCCCACATCCCCTCATCCCCATGCCTCTCAGGACACAACCTGGGGCTAAAGACCTGCAGGGAGGGGACACATCTTGCCCCAGCCCTCACCACCAGTTTGGTACCCCCATGTCCCACTCTCACCCTGTCTTACCTCCCTCAGGGTTACAAAATGCCTGTCCCTGCTGCCACCACCCCCCGGGCCCGCTGGGAGCCAGCAGAGCCCTTGTCAGGCTGTGCCAGCGCCGGGTGTGCTGCGGCTGGATCCTGCTGTGCTGCCGTTCCCGGTGTGAACGGCAGAGGCCAGGCCGTGGCCGCGCTCTGAGCGGGATGGAAGCTGTTCCAGCAGCAGCAGAGGATGCTCAGCCTCTGCCATCGCTCAGCACTTCCCTTTCACCTCCATCCCACTAGTGTCTGCTGCCCCAGCCCTGCTGATGCCACATCGGGTGTCACAGCTGCCACCCCTGCCCAGCCCCTGAGGGACACTGGACACCCTGGGACCATCTGGTTCTCGGTGTTTCACGCAAAGACAGGAGAAGTTTTTCGTGTCAGGCAAACTGGGAACTCAGGTCTGGTTCTGCGAGGGCAGAGCACATGGAAAAGCCCCTCCAAGCCTTTCCCATTGGCATCACAGCGTTGGTGTCAACGGTGCCACCCAGCTGTGCGGCAGATGGAGCTTGTCATGTCATCCTCACCTGCCTGTCCCTGCTGCTCCTCTGCCCCAGCCATCGAGGGGCTGGGAGGTGGAGACCAGCACCCCTCACCCACCAGTACCGTGCTCTGCAGCTGGCCTGAGCTTGGTCACCTTTGCAGACACGGGGATGCTCCTGCTCATCCCCAAGTCCACAGCCTGGGGAGTTGGAGGACCCTGATACATGTCCTTAAAGGCACTGTCATCCTCACAGACTGACTGAGCCCCTCTCAGCACACAGACCCCTCCAGACACAGATATTAATGGGAAAATTTGTACTTTTACCCCTTTCAGTCACTATTTCCTCCTGCTCTCCTACCCTCCCTCCCTCCTTGGCCAACCTGCAGTGGGAAAACATTAAGGAATAAAACAATATCAAATGTAATCAAAGGCAGGCTGGTGGGAGTTTGTCTTCTGAAGTTTCCTCTTCTTTTATTGCTTTCTTGAAGAATAAACATTTGGGAGGACTCTAGGATGATTTAGTGGAGCAGGAAAGGGCAGGAGGCTGAGAGCTGCCTGCTCCCTTTGATGGTCCATCCTCGGGGATTTTCTGCCCAGTCAGATGATAAGGCTGGAGAGAGCTTGGCTTGATGGGGACCTGCTTCACCCCCCAGCACTGGGGCTGGGATCAGCAGGAGCTGCCGGGACAGGGGCTGGGGCAGAGGATGCTGCTGTGGAGGGGAGGGCAGATCGAAGTGGGTGAATTCACAGCAGTTCAGAGGAAGCAGTGACCTTTGAGAAGCGATGTTCCTTGCCCACTGCTATTTATCCAGCATTCCCAGTGGCTCCTTCTGCCGAGCCTGACCCTGTGATGGGCTCAGGATCCATGCCTGGCTGAGCAGAGGCTGCAGTGTGGTGTTTACCAGCATTCACCTTCAGAGAGGTTCCGGGCCTGCCACCGGTGCTGAGCCAAGCTGTATCCAGCAGCTGGAGTGGGAAACAGAGCTCCATCAGCCCTGGCCTCTGACAGCTGGGGAAGAGCTGGGGCCAAGGACGCTTCAGCACCCCTCAATCCAGCACCCCAGGGGAGGTGGGGGCTTGGTGGAGAGCAGGGGTGAACTGCCAAAACAGGCACTTCCCTGGTGCAACGTCACCAGCACTCACATCTCTGCTGGCACCTCATCTTCCCTTAGGCACCCCAGTGCCTGCAGGCACAACACCTCTGCAGACACCCCAATCCTTCAGGCAATCCATTTTCTTTGTCATCACCTCAAACCCTCTGTCAGCCTCTGGTCCCAAAGTGAACCATGACATGGGTGGGTTTTCACAGAGTGGGGGACAACCACTGTCTCACTGACCCACTACCCAGCCATCATCACCAGGATTACTTTTAAATCAGGTTCCCAAAGCTGACAGTATCATTTTCAGGACCTGCTTCCTGCCTTTTGCGCCCTCTCATCACCTCCAGAGCCAGTGCAGATGTCACTCAGTGCCCTGGCAGGCACAGGCCATTAGATGTAGGTAGATATAAAACAGATCGTTAAATCCTGAGTAAAACCATGATTTGCTGTTAGCAGAGCCCCGAGGAATGCACAGCTCTTGGCAGAGAGATGGGCTTTCCTAAGTTTAAAATAAACCAATTTACCTGCCCATGCACTGCTGGGCTTTTTGTCCAGCCAATCCTCTACCAAGAAATCAATAAAAATAAGTGAAAGTATGTGTGGTTATTTACTGAAATATCTAAAGAAAGTAAATGAAAACCACACTGCTGCTTAGAAAAGTATCCTCAAACCAAATCCCCCTGCTATATAAACATAAACCAAAGCAATGTGGCAGAGCCTGATGATTATTTTATTTTAGGAGCTGTTTGAAACATCAACCTTGAAACAACAGCGTCTGCGGGGCAGTTTTCTGAAGCCTTCCCTTAAAGCAAATATACTTGTCAATTAATGAAAAGGGGTTGTAATAAACAGCAGTAGATGTCCCACCTTTTTTGGGCTGGGAGTCCTCCCAGCAGCAAAGTCCTTGGGTGATCTCAGTGGTGTTTAGTGCGAATACGGGAATACTCAATGGGAATGTGCTTTTCGGCGGTTTGCTCCCCAAGGAGAGGGTAGCGGGGGGATGGGAGTGTCCCCCCGGCCAGTGCAAGTGGAGAGCAGAGGGGGTTCCTCTCCCTGCGTGCTGCCGGCTGCCGGGGTTCAGGTGTCCGGGAGCACCTCGGTGCCTTCGGCGCTGCTTCCTCCACCAGCGCCCGAGGGATCCTGCAAAACCAGAGCGGGATTGGGCCGGGCTGGGGGCTGCGGGCCATGGGCCCCACCAGCCTCAGTGTCCCTGTCACTGTGGGGCACTCGTGGTTTGCCAGTCATCCCCCCCTCCCTCGGATCCCAGCCTTCCGCTCCAGGAGTCCTCCTCCTGTTCGTCTCCCCCATCCTCCCTCTGCCCCCGGCTTTGCTCTTTCTCTCGAGAGTGCCCGGGAGAAGAGAAACCTGGCTGTAAATTAACCGGGAGGATTTTTCAGTCTGAGATGTGCATTTCTCCCCCTCCCGCTCCCCCCTCCCGCAGCGCTGTTATTTCATCTCGCGGCTGCCAAACTCCTGGGAATTAATCCCGGCCGGCTCTGACAGCGTTTACATTCGGCGCTGCTCAGATAAACCATATCAGCCGGCGCAGCTGAAGAGGAGCCGGGCGCGGAAGGAAGGGCTGGCTCCTGCTCAGTGTCAGCCCCACCAGGCTGGGAGAATATTTTCCTGCCTTTTTTTCTTCTCCCTTGCCCTCTTCTCTCCTCTGAGCAAGGAGCCACCAAAACCACCGCACTGGTGAGGGTGGCCATCCGGGGGCGGGGCGGGGGGTGTTCATACAGCAAAGCCTGGAGCTCCTGGCTCTTATCCTGGTGCAGATAATGGAGAGGGAAAAGGGACACGTCCTTCAAGCTGGTGGGAGCCTGCAAGCTCTGTCTCTTGAGGCTTCTCACCCTGTGCCACCCAGCACACACAGGAGCACTTCTCACCACCAGCTTCTGTGGAATGGGGTTTAATAGGTTTTTTAATACATATATTAATAACTGTAGTGCAGGTATTGTATGTGCTCTATTTTAATCTCCCCCTTGCAGTTGTATTTCTGTCTGTCCCTCACAGTGACCTCCTGGCTCTCCCCTCTGCTGTCAGCGGGGGCCAGCAGGATATGGACATGGTGCAGATGTGCCACCTCTGATCCCACATCAGCACGAGGCTGGTAGAGCCATCGTTCCTCCAGCTTGTGGCAGGCACTGGGCAGGGGAGCACTGGAACCTGTGGCCAGTGGTGTGGGGTGCAGGGCCTATCCCGGGGCTGGAGCACAGGAGACAGGCTGGCAGCACATCCCTTGCTATGCCTTTGCTACCAAATGCCTCTCTCCCTCCATCTCCTAGCCCACAAAGCATCACTGGGGCCATGAAGGTGATGTCTCAGGGCTGGACCTCCACCAACTCCCTTGGGCAAGGAATTCCTCCTGGAGAGCAGCTTCCCCAGGCTGGAACACTTGGAAACAAGGTTGTTTTAGCACCCCACATGCACAGAGCAGCCAGAGGGTGTGAGCCCATCACCCTGGTGCCTGGGTCAGTTTTCCAGAGGGCTGTGACCCGCAGCCTCTCACCCTGACTCCTTTTCCACCAGCACTTGCAGAGCACTGGCATGGCCACGGGGTCAAGGTCATGGCATGATCGTCACAGCCACCCTGACGTGATGGGATCTGGGGGTAAATATTAGTACGAGGCGAAGGGCTGTGTACATATTTTTTCCCTGCAAGGTAATGCTGAAATTCCCGGCTCCTTTTCAACAAGCTGTTGGAAAAACCAGCCCCGTGTCAGTGCCCTCCAGGCCACTGCTGGTCCTGGCTACTCTCAGCTCAGCATGCAAAGGTCTAAGAGCTTGAGATCCCCACTGCAGCCTCCCCACTCCGGAGCAGGCCAGTCCTTTTGCCCATGGTTTCCAAGCCGATGTTTCCCATCTGGAGCATAGCAGTGTGCAGGCTTTGCTGACTGTTTGCTTCCACCTGGAAGTGTATACAGGATGTGGCAGAGACTCCAAGGATGGCTTATTAATCACATTAACAACACCAAGTGGTTTTCCCTCCACACACAAAAAAAGGCACAGTGGGAGAAGACAGATTGAACCAGGCAGTTATTCGTCTCCCCATGTGGGTTGGCCCCTGGTTCCCTCCTCTATGGCCAAGGCTGGTGAAGCTGTAGGGAAAGAAGTAGGTTCCCCTTGCATGGACACCCCAGCTGCTGTAGCCTGGGGACCCCAGCTCAAGTGCCTGCCCATGCAAAAGCTACTCCACCATGTGCAGGGCTGGAGAGCACCACCACTGCCCTCAGCCCAACAGGAGGCAAGTCACCATCAGGCTCCCCAAGACCCTAGGCAGCCTCCAAGACACCAATCTCTGCTCTCCTTCCTCTCAGAACTCACTGATTCCCCCCCCAGTCTCCATCCTAAACTAGGATTGCTCCTCTTAAAATTGCTTGTGGATGGGTGCTGGTGGTTTCTACCACCCTGGTGGGATGGGTTTTCCCTTCCCTGGAAGCCTGTTTTGTTCTTGGAGTAAAGAGGAGCACGATAAACAGGATGGCTTGAATTTCTTTTCCAAGCCTTGTTTGCCAGGGAAATTGGGCTTACGGGACAATAGCACACGTCTGTCTGTCTGTCCATCCACCCCTCCTCTGCCAACGACTTTGGGAAGATTGGCCAGTGTCGACTGAATTTGACAGAGGTCTCATGCACGTCATGGCCGTGTTTTGCAAACAAGGGAGCTGCAAAGACGCATAGGGGGAAACCACAACGTGACCCAACCGTGCTGGGATCCATCCCACTGCAACGTGACCCAACCACGGCGAGACGCACCAGAGGAGCCGCAAGGGATAGAGGCATGGAAAACAGGGCTCCTGCTGCTGAGGGAGCTGTTTGCTATTTTTACAGGCTGGGAACTGTCTCACAGCCCTCAGTGGTTGTGGTCTTTGCATCTTGCAGCCATCAGCATGCATTTTGGCCTGTCTGGGCTGGCAAAGATGCAGGAATAGCTCCTGATCCGAGGAGAGACCCTGGAGGTTTGCACAACGTACCTGGAAGCCAAGTCAAGAGCCCAGAGGAGGAGCAGACCTTCCCCTTCTCACCTGTGCCGGTAAGATGCCTCCAGCCACCTCTCCCACCCTTGTTGCAGAGGGCAAGAAAGGGCACATCCCCTCCCTTTGCTGCTGCTTTCCAGCCACAAAGCTCCCTCACCATTCCCTCAGAGTTAGCAGGAACCCCCAGACCCATCTGGCCACGGGGCAGCCCCCACGACAACCCCTCAGCTTGCAGTCACCCCGCCAGAAAGAAACCAAGCAGAGCTGGAGGGGGTTTGATTGATTTATCCACTGAAGATACAAGTTTCAGTTTAATAACACCATTTTGTCCGGTTACAAACATACTAAAAACCTACAAAAAGAAAAACAAGTTACACCCATCGTACACGGAACGGCCAAGTATAAAACCAGCACGGAAGCACCGAGAAACACGAACATGAACAGTATCTGCAGCAGGAACAGGAAAGACACGGAGTTACATCAGACCACGCCAGCTCATGTCTGTGGGTCACGCCGGGACTGGTTAAGACATACTAACAATTAGAGACAACTTCAGCTATGGAAAACAATTAGCGCCGCAGCCTGTCGAAGAGGTCAGACCCAGGCGGGTAGTTTTATCCCTCCCTTTCCCTAAGTTGGTCCAAGGTTAGCACACAGATTTCCCTTCCATCCATCTGTCTGGTATCACTGGTGCCGGCCCCAAGCAGCCCTCGCACCGACATCCCCGCACCAGGGCAGCTTCCCTACAGCAAGGGGCAGGGAAGGCTGAGCTCTGGCACCAGAGTCCAGCCCGACAAAATCTGATCCCCACTGAAGTCACTGGGCACCCCTCAGAGAGTGGGGAGACACTGGGATCCCCTTTACTGGGAGAAAGTGGAGCAAAGTGGCAGGGATGCAAGAGGACTCCTGTGGGAGATCCTGCAGCTCGGCTGCCTCGGGGATTTGTCTCATCACAAGAGAAGATGAGGGTGGTGGCACAAGGTCCCTAAGGGTTGTGGTGGTGCTGGGGTGTCTCTCCAGCTGTTCAGGTCCCTGTGGAGCTAAAACTGCCATGAGTGCTGGCCATAGGGATAGAGTGGATAGGGTGGATGGGATCTAGGCCCCATTCCAACACAACACTTCCCATTTCCTCCAGCGCTCAGTTCCCTCTGACCAAACACTGAACTTGAGGTGGGGCGACAAGAGTTGGTTGATGTGAGTGGGTGTCCCCAAAGAGAGCCAGGACGAGGTGTTTGTGGGGGAGAACCTGCCCCAGGGACACCAAATCCCCCCCTCATTCAGCATCCATCTGCCTCTGGCAGGGGGCAAAAGGCTTTCCCACCCAAACCACACGCCCAAGCCCAGTCCTGATGATAATCCCAATGTGCTGGCTGAGCCAGGGGCTGGATTGGGCTGGGGGACACAGGGATCCTCCCCAGGGCGGAAGAGAGAGCAGCACGTGCTGGCATCATGCCCTGAGCCCCAGCTTCTTACCTGTGAATTTTGGGGGAAAGGACTTTGCAAGTTCGTCCCTACCTGCCACCCCCAAGGAGGGCAAAACTGAACCCAAGGTGCTCTAAGCTCAGCCTAAGAGTACCAGGAGGTGAAACATCAAAGCCCAGAGAGCAAGACCTGAAGGAAAGTGGAGATAAGGGGGTCCCCAGTCAGTTGTAGAGGGTTCAGGGATGGGGGGTGGATGGGGCTGGCAGTAACAGGGAATGACTGTGCGCGTGTGTGTGCGCTGGAGAGCCACGCACAGAGCCAGGACCCGGCCTCCTGTTCTGCTCTTCCACTCGGCATTTATCAGCCCTGTCACTCTGGAATTGGTTTTTTTTTTTTCCTTTTTCTGTTCCTTTTCATCTCTCCCCAGATGAGAATTTTCCCCGGCTTAAGCAATACCTCCTCTGCTGCGGGCGGCAAAGAGGGGGCGTTCGCTTTATCTCCTCCCCCCCGGAGCTTTGCCCTGGCTGCCCTCCTGCTTCATGATACTTCCTACGAAACTGGTAAAAATAAACATGTTTTTGTTTGCATCTATTGGACTGGCCTGCAATTTGGCTGATGGGGGTGTGTGTGGGGGGGTGCTCCTCGAGGGACAGCAGCTGCATACATCTGGATTTGCTTTAGGAAAACGTTCCTGGAAAAAACCCCAAGCCCAGCACACACATGCGTGGGCACACGAGGCTGTGGGTCAGTTTTTTTCTAGGGATTTAAAAAAAAGAAAGGAGAAACCAAGTGGGAGGACCTCCCTGCTGCTCCCCAAAAAACCAAGGCACTCGGGTGGGTCAGGTACAAACACGGGGACTTTCCAGCCACCCCAAAGTGGCTTCCCTGTGGACTGGGAGCCCAGTTTTGGTCATGGGAAGGGAGGGGAAGGGCTTGCACTGCAAAAATAAAAATCCCACCTGGACAATATTAACCTCGAAGGTTAATGTGCAAATTTTGTCTGAAGATGAAACATCCCTGTACGGAAACACCCCTGGCCCAGCATCCTCAGAGCACAGGGAGTACATGAACTCATCAAAAATATGTGGTGCTGGCCTCAGGGTTTTGGCAGGAACCGGGGAGGCTGTGCTCGTGAGAGTCCTGTGATGTGCACACACAAAAATATAATCTAACAGTCTTGTCCAAGTGAGTGCTCTCCAGTCCTTCACTGGAGCAAAGTCAAGGCTGAACGGGTTTTTCCCATCCATCCCCTACCTGGGCAGCAGCAGCTGCTTGAAGGATGCCTTCTCTGACATGAGGCATGAGCAGCTGCTTTGACACTCTGATGGGAGCCAGAGGCAGCAGCTGCTGGCACCTTCACCAGTGCAGGCTGGTGGGCTGAATTTTGGGGGTGTTGGCTCTAAATGACAGCCCACCCCATGAGCAAAGGCAGCATCACCTGTCACCCCGTGCCTTCCTTTTACAAACCCCTTGACCTCACACCCTGCCATGCCAAGGACAGCTGTGCCCTGAGCTGTTATTTCTGCCCAAACCTCTGTGGACACCCAGGTCCTGCCATCACTCCAGGTGCCATTGCTCCATCAGTTTTACTGTGGGACGTAGGAAGGAAAGAACTGCAAGGCCGGATTGGCTGTAGTGACATGACTGAAGCCCTGGAGCTATTCTGGGACTAGCTCTGGTCCTGTGGCTCTGCAGGAAGGCAAGGGAGCACTGGGGAAGGCAGCCAAGAGGTTTAGAGCCTTCTCCAAATCTACTATGCCCAGAGCCAGGGCACTGGGTGATGGCACAAACTCCTGTCTGCATCCAACAGAGGCCTCCAAGGAGGGGCACATTGACCCAGATACGCGGGCCCTGCTGCTCTGAGCAGCAGTCCTGGGGTTGCACCCCAGCCACGGGCAGTGCTGACATCTTGTCACAATGGAAAGGGCAGGGCTGGGGTCTGTGTCCCCATGGCAGGGGGGTGTCCCCAGGGTGGCCCTGGGGATCCCAGTAGGAACCATGGGCTCTCTGCCTATCCAGCTGGTATCCAGGAGAGGAGCTGGTCTCTCTTGGGAAGCTGCCAGCTCTCCAGGACAAGTAGTGGAGTGAGGCCAGAGGAAATCTTGGAAGGGAACCCCCTTCCACTTCAACAGATAACATTGCCCTTAGTGCTAGAGCTCTAAAAATAAGAGACCTTTAGGGAAATACTGGATGACAAGGATTCCAAAGCTTCCCAGCACATCTGACACATCCTCAACCCTTTGCCAATCAGTTCCCAGAAATCCTATAAATCCAACCACTCATGGGCAGGAGGTAATGGGGTTGCTCCTCCTCCCTTTTTCTGCGACTGCAGGGGAAACTGAGGCACAAACCAAGCAGACTGACCCGGAGGCTCAGCAGGAGTTGGTGTTGGAGGCGGGATGAGTGCTGCGAGCCCTGCAGCCACTCTGGGGGGTGGGGGAGAAGCCTTTTTCAGGCACAGACAGGAGCACTGCCGTCCCCGGGTGGGGGACACAGCTCCTGCATGGGCTGATTTCTACCAGGCACTTTATCTGAAGGAACCCAGTTTCATCAAGAGGGCAGGAATATGTAAATATACAACAGGTTATTTATTAATTTTAACAGCAAAGGGACCTTTCTTCACACCCAGAAATCCCTCCTGCTGTGTCCATGCCATCTTTCCTCTCCTGATCCCAGCCCAAAGCCCCCCCTTCTCACCGTGCGGGGCAGAGCTGGACAGACAGACCTGCACACACCAGCTCCCAGGGCAATGGCACAACGTGTGCCACCCAAGCTCATCCTCAGGGAGCTGAAGGGACTCAGTGGGTGGACTCACCAGCTCCCTACATATGACACAGGGATCCCACCTACAGACCATGCTCCGAGCCACGAGGGGAGGCAGCCCAAAGGCATCCCCCTCCTTCCCCACTCTCTCACGCTGCAGGAGCACATCTCTCCCGCCCCCTCACTCCCTCCAGCCCCAGGGGGGTTTGCAGCAGCCAGCCAAGGAGAGGGACTGTGGGTGACAGGAGAGGCTGCTGCCAGCCCAGAGTGCAGGGTGATGGGCACCGAGAGTGGTGTGGGCACAGCTGTCAGCTCTGCCACCCTGCCAGGTGACACACAAAGTGCAAAGCAAAGCATTTTCGGTGCCAGCTGGGCATCGGGATGTCTCCATAAGCACTGTGCCCCCCAAAGCCGGGCCTAACCCAGGGGCTTTGCGTGGAAAATGAGGGTTGTGTTGTTCATCATCGAACGGGGCGGCAGCGCTTGTGCAAGGGACCTTGAGATGGCGCAAGCGAGGTGCAGGATTTGGGAGGTGGTGGTGGACAGGCCAGGACAGTAAGATGGAGCCAACAACCAGCGCTCTCCCCTCACCCTCTGCATCCCCTTCCAGCGTGCCCTGCAACTGCTTCACCCCAACCCACCCACACCCTTTGTGGTTCTTACAGGTTTTTTCGGCTTATGTAGTTTGTTTTTAAACCCCGTGGAGATCAAATTGTGACTTGGCAGTTGACAGAGCTGGCCCTACCAGGCTCCCCAGACTGAGCAAAGATCTTGAGAAGAGACCAGAGTGAAGTCCTGGGGTGAGTGAAGCCCTCCCTGCCCCGCGCCTGGCCCCGCTGGCCGCTCACAGGGTGGCAGTGGGGTACTGAGCCCAGCCCACCTCCTTGTACGCCGCCGTCACGTGGGTGTAGATGAGGGTCTTCATCTTGGTCCAGGCACCGTGAGCCTCCGGGGTGAAGTCGTTGGGGTATTCCTCAGCAATCACCTCCACCATGACACCAGTGAGTTTCTGGAAGGAGGAGGACAGCAAGGGGTTAATAACTCTGCAGGAAGAAGCTAACAGCAAATTTTGCTTTTTTCCTACAAAAAACATAGAATCCTGCTGCTGATTTCTGGGAATGAGACCTTCTGTGGGACCGACAGGTGTCCTGAAGGTCTGTTGACACTCCTGGGAACAGATAGGGCAGGTAACCAGAGATCAAGGCATGATGGGGTGCCCCAGTTTGGGCACCTCAAATTACTGAGTCCCAACGATAATGCTTGATTTCTAAAAGAAGGGATATACAGCCGTGAACATGCTGTTGGGGCTGCGAGCAGGACACAGGTCGGCCGGATTCCCTGGGCAGGGGAATGTACTGGATGCTCCAGTGACTGTGTGTGGGAAGGGTGGTCTGCGTGGGACAGTGTCACAGTGGGACACTCCAGCTGTGTGAGGAGCAACCCCTACACCCAGCCAAGCTCCTCCGGGCAAGGACAGGCAGCATCAGTTCCCCACAGCTCCCTCTCTCCTGCCCTCTTCCTAATTTCTAAAGCACCCCAAAGATTACTTTGGTCCAATCCTTTACCTTAAAGTAGACGGGCTCCACTTTGTGCTTGAGGGCGTGGGCTTTGCCCACCAGGGCCAGGACGGAGGAGACCTTTTCGGAGTCATTGAGGTTCTCCACCACAGTGTTGATGGCACCCATGACCCGCCGGGCGTGCTTACGCAGCTGCAAGCTCCTCTCCATCTCCAGAGGGTCCTCCATGTGCTTGAACTGGCTGAAGTACTGCTTGGCCGAGGGGAAGTTCACAAAAAACCTTCGAGAAAGAATCGACACGAAATACCATCAGGAGGGTGAGAGCAGGCTGAGGGGTTAAAGCAAAGCATGGAGTGGTGGAGCCACCCCCTGCACCTGACACTGCCAGGGCTGGTTTTCCTACTGAATTCCCCAGCATTCAGCTGCCTGAAAACCAGCAGGTTGATGCCTTTCTCCCAGACCTTCCCCATCTGCTACAAGACCATCACAGCTGGGTATTCATCTACAGAGGCAAGACGGAATTCTTGATGCCCAGAGATTCCACCCAGGTGCCAGATGCTGTATTCATGCCCACATATATCAAAACATGCCTCAGAGAGCTGGAGATAAGCATGAAAAACCTCTCTGTATCTCAGCCAGCCCCTCTTCCTCAGTCTCACAGCAGCTTCGTGGCCCCATGGGCTTTATTCCTGTATTGCCACCCCAAACAGTCTCCCCCTACCCAGGTTACCCCCAGCGTTCACAGATCAGTCTCCGGCAGCATCTCAGCCCTGGGCTCATCTGCGTCATCTGTGCCAGTAAACATTTCCCCCAGCACAAGGACACCCCAAACCAGCCCCTCTGAGGGGCCTGTGGACCCTCTTTTCTGCAGGATTAAATCAACCCCACCCAAATGCAGCTGAAAGAAGTTTAGGTGTGGTTGCAGCCGGTGTGCTGAGCTCTCCTGGGAGGTGGAGGGCTGGAGGGGGCTGAAAGGGACAAGGTGACAGGGTGCAGGGATGCCAACACCACCCATGCCAGCAGTGCAGCTGGTCTCTCTCAACAGCTGGGGCTGACACTTGAGTCACATTAACCACCCCCTTCCACCCAATTTATGCAAAAGAAAACCACGTCAGTGTTTGCTCCCTGCATTCACCCAGCTCTCTCCCTCCTACTGGGCTCTCCCTGCCTCCTGGACCAGAGAAGGATGCTCAGGAAGTGGCAGAGGGCTCCCAAGCTGTCTCCTATCATTTCTGGGTCCAGGCAGACTCCCTCTCTAGCCCCCTTCCTAAGCACCATCCCAAACCATGTGAACCTGAACCCATCCCACCACTTTTTCCAACCATCACTACTTCCCTCCAGAACCAGGTGGGATCCTCTTCCCCACTCACCACTCCATGAATAATCGCAATATTGAGTACCAGGCTCCTTACCACTCTGCTATCCTCCTTTCTCCCCCCCTCCCTTCCTTCCCCCGCTCCCTTGGCTTGTGAAAGCTTGGGGGCATTGCCAAGGAAGCAGAGTGAAGCAGTGCCTGGAGTGCACCACCGCTTCTGTTGCTTCCCAAGGCATCTGGGATTCATCAGATGGCCCAAAATAGGTATTGGAGGTGTGAAGAGTGTGTGGTGGAAAGTGGGGGGGGGAGGGGGAGGAGGAGGAAGGAAGGTGGAAGGAAGGGGGAGACAAGGTGTTGCTTTTAAAACCCAGAGGGGATCCATGACAAAACTCCCCTTGTTATTGTGCAGCCTCCTCCCCCCAGCACAGCTCCTGCTGACACATCTGGTCCCTGTCAGGAGAAATCATTCCCAGGCCTGGCTGTCTCCAGCTCCTGTCACCACAGAGATGCTCAGCCTGGCTCTTTCAGCAGAAAGGGGACAGCAAAAGGGGACTGACCCCTCCATCACCAGGAATCTCAGCATGTCACTACCAAGAGAATGACCAAAAGGAGCCACTGGGATCATCACTTCCACCTCTCCCCGCTTTTGGCCAGATAAGCCAGGAGCCAAGACTGATTAAACCCCCGGAAGTCCCCAACCTGGGTGAGACTGAGCCAGTGAAGGATCCAAATATTTAGTTTCCAACCTTTCCCCACTTCACAGCCCCTCATGGTGATGCCCCCAGGGGAGCTGAGCCCACCAGCTTTCCCAGGGGACCTGCCATCAGGATGGCACTGGTGCTGGAGGATGTAAAGCCAGCAAACCCTCAGCTCATGTGCTCCGTCCTGTGTCTGCTGGCTGTCTTTGATGGAGAACTGAAACAGAGGATCCCAAACCACCTTTGCTTCACGTCAGAAAGCAAATCCATGGCTGGCCAGACCTGCAGCCACCTCTCCTTGGAGAGCAGCAGGCGCCTGAGGCAAGAACCTCTGGCCTCGAGGTTATGTTTGAGCTGTGGAAGCACGAAGAAAGAGGGAGGGAGGCTCACTCAGTGGTAGTTGTTAATAAACAGAGAAGATTAATTTAACACAAAGGTTAAATATAACCAGAGGAAAGGAGGGGGGAATAAAAAGGAAGAAATAAAATAACTCAAACAATAGAGAGTTAGAAGAGGTGTCAGTTGGGGTTTTTCCATCTACAGAACATTCTGAGAGTTCAAACATCGCAGGCTCTGCAATTTTGTTGGATCATTATGCATTTGTATGTGGTTTGGGCTCTTTTTCTTCATCAGAGTCATTAAAAAGATGATATTTACCATTGCATATCGCACAAAATGATGATTGATAGAAACCAGATGCCTGCATACCAATCTCATTAAATTTCTTTTTAAGCGATTCCATTCTGCACCCGCTAATTTGTACTCTGCCAGCTACATCTGGACCCAGCGGACAGGATGTCAGGATTGCTTTTCCTCTCTCTTTTGCCTTTTTAACAACTTTAAGGACACAACCATTCCCAGTAGCAGAGCCAAAGGAAATAATTAAGGTGGAAACCCTCTGCAGTTACTGGAAACCTGTTTTCTGTTAGGGAGGAGATGCCACTTCTCCTCCCATCTCCCCCATCTTCCTCCCTCTCCCCAGGCAGTGCAGAGCAAACCCTTCATGGAGGAAATCTCCAAGCCCAGCCACCTCCTTCCCTCCCCAGCTGGAAAGAGGACAAATGGGTGCTACTCACTCAGTCCCCCCAAGCACCTAAACCCTTAATGCTTCCCTTACCCTG
Organism: Myiotriccus ornatus; assembly: GCA_036023395.1. Taxonomy (NCBI): domain Eukaryota; kingdom Metazoa; phylum Chordata; class Aves; order Passeriformes; family Tyrannidae; genus Myiotriccus; species Myiotriccus ornatus. The sequence continues at coordinate 7,633,917 of JAYRBT010000043.1, forward strand.
TGTGTAAACTGAGGGGGGAAATGCTACTGAGCCCTCAGAGCTGCTGGGAGGCTTCAGCTGAACCCCCAGCCAGCACTTGGAGACTGGCTTTTTAATAGATTTTCATGGAATCATTTAGGTTGGAAGGGACCTTTAAGATCACCGAGCCCAGCTCTCAACCCAGCACTGCCAAGCCCACCACCAAAACACGTCCCCAAGTGCCACAACCACATATCTTTTAAATCCCTCCAGGGTTGGTGACTCAACCTACCGATGCTTTCATGTTTTCTCTCGCCTCGTCCCTCTACGTGGGAGAAGCTCTAAGGCAGCCTGGAGCCTCTCCCCGTCCCTTTTCAAACCTCTCCCTCTGCTCGGGTGCCTACAAAGCAGCTGATAATGGGTAGGCAGGTGGTGTGCGATGCTGCTATTTATTATGCCGAGGGCTGTCTCACCGCTTCGCCTGCACGTTCCCCCTGCTCCTCCCAGCCACCTGTAGTCTATCATCCATCTTCAGGCTGGGGCAAGGGTGCTCCCAGTGTTTGCAGCTCCCAGCCCAGGGTGAGAAAGGTCTCAGACGTGTCAATGCCACGGCCCAGCAAGACAGAAAAAGGGGAAGCAAGTAGGAGAGAGAAGAGGATGGTGCCTGCTTGCTCCCATGTCCTCTCTCCGAAAGCTCTTGGACAGGCGGAGGTGGTGGGCAATGTTTCCAGCTCTGGCACAGGAGAGCTGGAGACAAAAGGGCCAAGCCCCCCATCCACACACTGATGCTAAATTCAACTTTTTCTGCAGCTGAGGGAGAAGAGCTGTAGCTAGCCTTCCTCCAGGTGAAGCCCGCATCCCGCTGCAAAGCCTTGGGAGCAGAATCCAGCACAACACTGAGCTGTGCTCAGAGGCTGTAATGCCCCCTCTGCCCAAGGGCAGAGGAACCAGGACACCCCAGGGAGGTTGGGAGTGAACCCAGCAGCAAAGGTGCCACCAAATACATTTGGACATGAGCTAGCAGCCCCCAGGGGCATGTCCTGCCCACTTGTGTGTTCACCACTCACACCTCCAAGTCCTCATGGCTGTTGTGTTCACCTACCACATATGTGGATTCAGCCCAAAGCCTCTTGGCTGCATGGATGAACCTTTAGGGCAGGGGTAAAGACAGCTTTCATAAGTGAATTAACAGCAACAAAGTGGCTTTCCCACACACCTCTGCTTTCCTACTTGCCTTGCAATCCCTACTGCTCAGTGCCTTCATGCACAGCATCCTCCTCAGTCCCTCCACGTTTGTGTCCCTGTCCCTCTCCACTGGATTGCAAACCATTGTCCAAACCATTGTCCTGTCCACTGGATGCAAGCAACACACAGGGATGGAACACATCAGGCTCCTCCACCCCATCAACCAGCATCTCCCCCTGCACCCAGCATCCTTCCTACAGCCCTGCGAGGCCCAGCAGGGTCTATGGGTGTCAGGAAATGATGTGAAAACAAGACTCTTGCCTCCCAGGCAGACACACAGTGAGGACGGAGCTTTCTGGAGCCCAGCCGCATGTCTCCGACGCCCAGGGACTGGAGGGAGGTTTGGAGCTGGAAGAAACCCCCTGGCCAGGTAGAGAGGGGAGTGACAAAAACTCACAAGGATGTGGTTTGTGTTCTGGGACCCGCCATCTGTCCAGCAAAATCGGGAACCTGTGTTTTGTTGGTGTCCACCACCACACCTCTACGATCCCATGCTCCCGCGGGGATTTCCAGAGGCCCCGGCTCAGCGCTCCAGCGGGATCGCCAGCCAGCCGGCACTGTGCGTTCCCCAGCCGCGCTCAGCGCCTGCCAGCCTGCCGAGGGCTGTCCTGACATTTCCCTGCCTTTAATGAGCCCTGAAACTCCGCAGGCGGGCGCTCGCCCAGCCGCGTCCGGGTGCAGCCCCGCTCCGCTGCTGCAGCCTCATTAAGGGAGCCGGTTGGCAGAGCGGAGACTTGGCCCTCGCCGCCTGCTCTGGAGGAGGGACTGATTGTCAGGGCTGGTACCAACTCATCCAGCGTGTCCTTAGCCACAGACAGGGAAACCGTCCGGGGAAACCGCTCATCCCCCGTGCCTTTGCTTCCCTTGGACAGGGACGTCCTTGCAGCTCTCGGCGGGTCAAGTGGGATCTTTCTACCCCCGTGTGGTTCACAAGCAATGCAAGGGCAGCTCTGGGACAGGGGGACATGGGAAAGGCTCTTCTTGGGTCACCCCGAGAGCTGCTGACAGCGCCGAGGCTGTGACCGGAGCAGGATGTGCCACAGGGATTCCCACACAGCCACCTCGGCCATGAGGCAGGGGAAAGGGCTGGTCCTGGGGGGTGCTATCGGAGAGACAACACAGTCATAGGAAAAGGGGCTGTTCTGAGACTTATTAAACCCACACTCACCCCTTCACCGTTCATGAAAAGGCTGTTGGGTTGGGAAACGTTCCTTGTGCGTGTCCTTGTCAGCAGACAATTGTCCTGCAGCTCTCCGGCCCTCCCTGTCCCTGGAAAAACATCGCCCCACCTTGACCACAATGATTTGTGAGCATGGAACAAGCCATGGGATGGGGACATCGCTGCTGGTCCTTTCACCTGGCCCTTTTCAAAGCGAGATATTGCATCTCTCTGAGCTGCTCTGCTCTGAAATGTGCCCTTCAACAGCCAGGAATGGAGCCCTATAGACGCCTCCACAAAACACATGTTGGCTTTGGGGGGAGCTGCAAAATCATTTCTTTAAATGCCATTTTTGCATGGATTCAACCCATATTTTTTTAGATTCAGCTAAAAAAAAAAAAAAAAAAAAAGAAAAGAAGTTTTCTTCATTTCCAGACCCATTACTCAGACTTTTTCCTGTTTTAACCTAAAACTTCCAATAACGTCTGGCATCCAAGGAGTGCTTTCATATTTCAAAGCTCTTTGCAAACTGTCTGAATCCAGGTGTTTCTGCTCAGCCTGAGCAGACTCAGACTGTCGAAATCCAGGGGCCTGATCCCGCACTGACAAAGCTTTTGCTTTCCCTCCTATACCTGCTGAGGGGGAAAGAACACATCAGAAGTGATGGAGAGGGTAACAACGCTGGAAATTCAGAAAGCTGATGAGTCTGGAGTGGAAATGCAGGGAACAGTGAAGGAGAAGCCCTGTGGAGGGGGCAGAGCCTGTGGTGGCTGTGGCAGGTTGCGTCGCCTCCTCTTGGCACAGCATTAACATTTGGTACAGATTTTCCTGGGATCTAATAGAAACTATTACTGGCATTTATCCCCTGATGGGACCCATAAAGTTTTGTGGTCCCACATCTGTGACTGTGGTACGTGTGTGTGGGTGTGGGAGCGAGTGTGTGTGCCGGTCGGGACAGGCTGCGGTTTTAGCCCCAGAGTCCTGGGCTTAGTTGGGGTCTGCAAAGGACTGAGGGTGCCAATCTCCCACTGATGCTCATCCACGGGTGCTCCCAGCCCCCGTGTGCCATGGAGGGCTGAACCACTTGGGTGTGCATCCCCCCAGCCCAGTCTCAGAGCGTGGGGTACTGGCAATAAACCCCTGGGAGGGAAAAGGGAGACCTTAAGGGGTGATGGCCACTCTGATTCCTAAATTACAGATGGGGAAACTGAGGCACAGCAATGAGCCTTGGGGCACGGGGAGGCTATGGGCGAGCTGCAGCCAGGGGCTCCCATCTGTTCCAGCCAGCATGGCCACTTGGGAGTGACCCAGCCAGTACCCACGGCCCCAGATGAGCAGCTCTAGGCTCCAGCTGCAGCTCCAGCAAGGGTTAAGGCAGCTGTGAGAAGGGGCTGCAGAGGCCCCTGAGCTCCCAGGGAGGAAGATGAGTGAGGCAAGGAGACTGTGCTTCCTCCAGCTCGAGGCTCCCCACCGAGGAAATTGTCAATTAGCGACATAGTTTTAACCACAGAGCGCAGATTCCCAGGATCCGGTGGCTGCTCAGCCGTATTCCCCATTATTTGTGTTTGTGTCCCCCAGGACCCCAGAGCCCTGTGAGATCAGGGACCCACCATGCTGGGGGCAGGACCCCAGGGGTTTGCTGTGGCTTCAAGCACTAACAGCAGCCATGAGGGTTGGGAACACGATGCCCAGGTCTGAGCCCCAGTTTCCCCATCGGCAAACCATGGAAGGGCTGGGGGTGGAGGGGTGGGATGCTGGTCAGGGGCAGAGGGAGCTGGGCTGGCTTTCTGCAGGATGCCAGCACTGCAGCCCTGCCTTTTGCAGGGGCATTGCTGCCTCCCTGCCTCCACCCTTGGGGCACAGGATAAGACCCCAGATTAATTTCAACTTTTTATGTCCAGAAGGGCTGCAAACTCCCAGCCCTCCCCACACAGGGAAAAGTAATTCCCTGCCCTAAACAGCTCTGAAGGGATGGAGAGGGGCTGGAGCAGGAAAGCATGGAGACACCCTCTGCCACCAGATACAGTCAATTCCTCAGTCACAACACCAACGACAGGAGTGCTGATAGGCTTGCCTGCTTTCAGTGCTCTGGGGGTTGCACCAAATGGGGCACCACCACCATGCATCCCCCTCCCCTCTCCCTGGCCACACTTCCCTTCCTGCCTCAGTTTCCCCAGCAAGGTGGGGAGGAAGGCCAGCCCAGCACTGGTGAAGCAGAGAGGCTGACTGGGCAGCGCTCAGCCCCCAGCACGTCGTGTGGGTGCCCACCCAAAGTGTGCCGGCCAGGTCACCTCCCACCAACCCATATCAATGTCTGCCCACTGCCCCCTCCCCAGCCCCGACCTCTGGAGCTGCTGAATCACGGCTTGGGAAGTGGCTGCCCGCGCCGCCCGTGCTCCCGGTGGCCTCGACGCATGACCCACTTCTCCCGGCAGCTGATGCCATCTGGGAAACGCAGCCGGGAGAGCAGCAGCCGCTGGTGCTCCACCCCTGGCCAGGGCTGCCCTGCTTTCGCCTGGCACGTGCTTCCCCAGGGAGCTCAGGTGGAGCTTGTGGGAGCTCACGGGGGGGAGAGGAACTCAGGGCAGCAGCACGAAACCCTCGCTGGGGACAGGGTGTGTGACCAGGGGATAGCTCAGCCCCTGTGGCCGTGGCACAGGGGTGCAGGCAGGTGTGCTGCTCCAACCAGTGCTGCTGGAAGGGATGGCACCACTTCCAAATTACATCACTGTCCCCGGGGACATGCACTGAAAGTCCAGACCTCACCTACAGCATCCAAGGGAAGCTCTGGCTGAGGGAGCAGGTGGCAGGTTTAGCTGGGATGTGCCAGGGCATGTGCCATGACTAAGGACGTAAAGGCTTCCAAGGAGCCGGGGTTCACCCTAGGAGGCAGCTTTGTCCTGCCCTGTTGTCACAGCAGGGGAAAACCTTCACCTCAGTGCCACAGCTATGCGTGGAATCAAAGAACAACGAACTGGACGAAAAACTTCTACTGGGAAAGTTTGAGTCAGAACCAGAGCTTGGCCACATGGTCCCTGCTGCCACACCTCGGTGCCCCTCATGCCCAGTGTCATTTTGGAATCTGCAAAGGGGTCGTGGTAGGAAAATCCCATTGCAGTGCTGGCCTGAAGGGAAATCATCTCTGCTTACCAGCGCTACCAGAGAGGCTCTGCTCCCCACAGATCCCATGGGCTCGGGGTATCAGCTCACGGTCTATTGGAAAACTTTGGGATTATTATTAGCAAATGGCACATCCATCCAAGGAGTTCTCCAAGCACCCAGAGTCCCCTGCTGCAGGAGCAAAATGGGAAGGACACAACCCGGTCTCCCATTTCCAATCTGGCGTGCCTGGTGTTGGGTCCAGGTAGGAGCCTGACCAGTGACATCCCAGCATTACTGATCCCTGGGATGAGTGCTGGGAGCTTTGGCTCTCTGGACAGCATCTTTGCTGTTTAACAAGAGGTCAGTGTGGGCATCTTGTCGGCCCCTCTCCTCACCCTGCCCATCCTCTTTTCCCCTCTTAAATAAGGGAAACAGCCTGCTGGTGCTGCACCCCACTGACACCCCAAAGTCCCAGCATCCGTGTGACCCTGTGGGATTCCTGCCTGATGCTTTCCTGGGGTACCAGGACATGGTTGCACCTGCAGGCAACCCAGGAACTCCCACCTGCCTCTGCTCCCCACCTCAAGAGCATCTCCCCTGTTCTGGTTTCAGGTACAGACCTGAGACCTCGAGCTGCCCGTCTGTGCTGCACAGCCCCATGCCATCGGGTGATGCTCTGCACCCCGATCCCGGGAGTGCAGGATCTCTGTCCCCCCACTGCCCCCATCTCCTGCCTGTGCCCCCCACGTCCCCCTTCCACCGCCAACTTCAGTGCCCTCCTTCCCGCCGACGCTGCCGCCGGAGGGACAGATGGTGCCCTCGGAGACACACCTGCTTGGGTTTTATCTTGGCTCCCAACTTGCATTATTTCACCCGCCAGCCTGCTACGTCCCCGTGCCATCCGCACGCAGCTCACTGGGGGGGTGTAAAAACCCAGACCCCCAGTCCACCCAAGCCCGGCACTGAGCTCCCCCCGCCTCCGCCGCCCCCCCAGCCCTGTCCACAAGGTAAGGTGACCTTTGCATGGAAGCAGCTTCCCCCAAAGTCCCCGGCAAGGCTGCCCCCTCTCCTTCCGCCGCCGCCACCCAGCTCAAAGGTGTGGGAATCCGAGGAGCGCTGTGAAACCCTCCCTGCTCTCCCAGGCAGTGAATACACCCAGCCAGCTCCCCACTCACTGTCATTCATCTCTGCTCAGTTCTATATATTGTTCTGCCTCTTCCTCAGCTATAAAGAGATTTAGTTGGATTTGCTGCTTCCTTTTTTTTGGTTTGTTTTTTAAATACCTGATGAGTATGGAGACCCCAACGTCCTCGCAGTTTGCGTACACTCTGCTCCATATCTCTTGAATAACCTTTTTCTCTGCGTCTGAGATCTCTTCACTTCTTTCCCATCTCTCAATCTCCATTTCTCCCTGGACTTTCTCCATGAAAAACAGCCGGCAGGATCCTCCGGGAAGCCAGGAGGAGATAAAGAGAGATGTGTGTGAGCGGGTATATCCTGCGAGAGGAGACAAGGTGTTTGCTCGGCGGCTCTGCGACGTTTGGATGTGTATGAGAGTGCGTGTGTGTGTGTGTGTGTGTGAGTGCGAGCTCGGCTGCCTGTCGGCGTGTTTATATATGTAATTTAAAAAATATCCCAGAGGGTTGATGCGTGCAGTCAGATCTCAGATCTCCCAGTGCTGTCCATGGCTGTAGTTAGCTTCAGCTCGCCTCGGATGTGTGTGGCTGACTGATGAGGAACTGCCTAAAAGTAAAATATTCAAAGGCATTGCAAGACCAGCCTCTTCACCAATGTGTGAACGTGAGCTCACTTTCTCCCTCTCTCCTCCTCTCTCCCACTCCTCCCTCCTTCTTTTTTTTTTTTTTTTTTTTTTTTTTCCTCCACGAAAGGGAGGGATGAGAGAGATGTTCTGGGCAACATCAGGACGGTGCTGGCGGGGGGAGGTAGGACTGGAAGTTTTTTTTCCAGCCCTTCGTAAACAGCTCAGAGGAAATTCAGAATCCAAAGTGCTGAGTTAAAGTTAGCCCAGCCTCTGGCTGCCTCCAAGTTCTGCCTCGGCTCTCCTCTTTGCCCTCCCTGATTTTGCAGGAGGTGATGTTTGGAAGGACAGACCCACACTCGCCTCTGATTCTTGGGGTGAGAGGGGAACACGAGGCACCCCCACCATAAGCATCTCTCTGCCCCCCAAAAGAGATCGTGGTCTGTCCCATAGGGACTTTTGTATTGCTGAGAATTTGCTCTCCCTTCTCGTGACAGGATCCAACTGAAAGGGATCCGGAGTTAAGACACTCGTGAAATGAAGGTATTATTGTCATTCTGGGATTGCATCGCTCCTGGCAGTGCCTTGTCAGGGAACACCTCCACTCCAGGCTTCCCGCCGCCTTCGTGGGTGTGCTTTTGGGCTGTTTTTTTACCCAAATGCCATCTCCAGCTCCTTGGCAATCCGGCATATTAAACCCGTAGCACAGTCCATTTGCACAGAGAGCAGGAAAAGACTACGGAGACTTGTAATAACCGGCAGTCCCCCAGAGGGGGATCAGAGACAAGGGAAGCAGCGGGCGAGCACAGCCGCCTCCCGCACCCGCTGCGCGCCCTCGCAGGGCAGACAGGCAGACGGACGGACAGACGGGCTGCGGGTGCCGCTCTGACACCCGAGCAGGCAGGCTAGGGGGTGGCTGAGCCCCTTGGGGATCTGGAGCTTTGTTATTGCAGATCTGTCGAGGCTTTTTGCCTTGTATTTCTCCTCCAAGCCATCCTTGGCCACCTCCCCGTTAACAGCCGCCAGACTGGCGTTGTCAGCAAATTTGCTCTTGCAGAGCTAATGAGAGCTGGTGGAGAACATGCCGCCCACAGATCCCCCACCGTGGGTCCCCCAGTGAACATGTGCTGGGACAGAGCGGGAGCCCCAGGCACCCCTGAATCCCTCGGCTCAAGTACAAATGTCAGCTGGGAGCTGCCAAAACCACCGGTGTGACAACACAGCAGCGTGGCCAATTTGACCCAGCCAAAGGTCGGGAATCTTTCAATTACACCATCACCAGCTGCTGAGTCATCAGACTTTCACCAAGCTGGGATTTCCCTTCTGCCCATTGGCCAGTGGGATTAGTGGCCATGAGCTTCAGATCAAACATTAACTACAACTTCCTCAGGTGATCACTGGGCAGCAGAGAAATCCCTCTGGTCCAAGGATGGCATGACCAAGCTTATTGCCCACCCTTAAAGTGCAGGGGAAGAGGTGCTTTAGACTTAGCTTAAACCCACAGAGACCCAGCTTAAAATCGGAGCAAAACAGCAGTGCAGGGCAAGCACTTTCAAAAAGGGGAAACAATCAAATTCTAACCAATATGAACACTGGAGCAATAATCTAAGTGGAGCACTGGTTATCACTTGCTGTGTGATTAAAGAAAAGGACTCTGTACCTGGTGTCCTCATCCACACTGGGCTCACAATCTGGCACCTTGTTCCTTGGTGAGCCTGGGCACAGTGGGTGTGTTGCCTTGCTTCCTGGTACCAGGAGCTGAAGGATTTCGGCTCAAGAGTTTCCATTTAGAAATATTAAAATAATAGAAAAATTAAAAAAGTAGGTGATAAATCCCCCAGCCTTTTCCAGATTTCTGCCTCCCTCTCTGGGGTCACTGCATCTGGCCCTGGCAGGAACCGAGCCCTGTTCCCATGTGCCATCCTGCTCTGCAAAGAGGAGAGGGAGAGTAAAGCAGCAGTGGTGATCTGCTGCCTCAAAATCCCAAACGACCCCAGCAGCCCTTCACTTCTGTGTCTTGTCCCAGACACGGGACATAAATCAGGGAGGAGTGCAGGTGCACTCTGTCACGTGCCTGCTGCCCGTTTCCATGGTTTCCCGTGAGTGTTGTTCTCAAGGGCTTGGGGTTAGGAGGTGACTTGTTCAAGAAGGGGAAAGATGCTGCCTTGACACCACTGCAGCCTGCTGTCCCAGAAGGGATCTCAGCACAATGCCTGCTGCCAAGGCAGGGTAGTCTGGGGCCATGGGCTTCAGGGTGGGGGACAGAGAACCTGGTCCCTATAGCCAGTAGGGAGGCTGGATTGGCCTGGGTGCTCCGTATTGAAGAAATTGCTCCATCTCTCTCAGATCCCAATTCATTCCAACATGCTGATCCCTCTCGCCTCACCAGTTGAGCATTGCAGCCCTCCTGCTTCCCACCTCCAACACATATGGACCTGTCCCCACGATGAGGTGACACTGTGGTGCCCTGTCCCTGCTGAGCCCGAGTCTGCTTCTCCCAGAGCTTCTGCACAACAGGGAGAGATCAAAGCCATCCTCCACCCTGGCTGCAGAGGGTGGGGATGGATTTCCAGGCCCTCCAAGCCTGTGCTTGTGGTGTATCATATTCCTGCGGAGTCTGTACCTGCCTGCCCACGGCTTCTCCCCCTCCCCCGTGCCCTCCCACGTGTCCTCTCCTCCTCCCGTGTGCTGGGTGCAATGAGAAATGTACTTGGCTCCCGATCCTCGAGTGGGAGGTGAAGGCAAAAAATCCCAAGGCTTCAGCTCCACAGCATGTGGGATGTGGATGATGGCAGATCCCCACCCTTGACTCCACCACAGTCTCTGGGGTGAAGGCAGACACCCGAAATCCAGACCCTCGGGGCTGAGCCCATCTTCTCTCATGCCTGGGTTCAGCCTCATGATTTGGTTCCTGGAGAAAAGTGGGTGACTTCTTGTGTCCCCTGCTATGTCAGCTCCCTGGGACCTTTGGGCCCTTGGCTGGGGTGGCCCTGGGAAGACACCCCATGAACTCCCTCAGGGAGCACTTTGGGAAGGAGCTGCAGGAGCTGCCCCCAAGCCCTTGTTGCAAGGGTACAGCAGGGATCCCTTTTCCAGGCCAGAACAGGAGCAGTCCTGGGACTGTAAGTGAAATAAGGCTGAAGGCACGAGTGTGGTGCATGCCAGGGTGGGTGTTGCACCTTCATCCTCCTCCTGGAGGCACTCTGGGGTTCTTCAGTACCCTATCCAGTGACACTGGGCTTGTCACCCTGAACTTTGCTGAAGCAAAGCCCCTGTTTGCCAGCCTGGCTCACCCAGCAATGCCCTCAGCATGCCATGTCTCTCTCTCCCTCTCCCTAATCCAGCCCTGCTGCCAACTGCAAAGTCCTGGCCTGAAAAGGAATAACAAGACTTTAGGAAATGGCTTTGCAGTGCTGCTACCCAGGGAGGGAAGGATTTAGCCTAAAGCCTGTACAAATGCTCTGTGCTTATTGCAGGTTTCCTTCCCCCACCTTCTCTGATCCCGGGAGTCCTGTGTGCAATCCTAATGCTCCATCTCTGTACTGACAGTGCCGGTGGTCTGCAAGCCATCGCTGTGGGATCAGGCTGGAACACAACATGCCCCCCTAACCAGGGGGTTAAAAGGGGCTACAGCCAGCAGGACCCCCCAGATCCAGCTGGGGTTGCATCGCTGCCTGAATCTCCATCCCATGGTGAGCCCACGAGAGATCCCAGTTTAATCAGGCAGTCTTTGTCCATGTTGCTGGAACACTTGGTCACCAATCTGCTCGTAAAGATGGGTGGTGTCGAGAAACTGGGATTCCCCCAGTTCTATGTCCTCAACTCAGCTGGGAAGAGCTGGGACAGGGAAGTGATGATGTAGGGAGCTGCTGCCCCCTCCCAGGTCTGGGCAGCCCTGGGAAGTGATACCCGGGCTGTGGGTGCAGGACAACGTTGGGAGCAGACATTCCTCCGCTGACGGAATCCAGACCGCAGGCAGCGCTTCCAGAACTGTGGAGAATGTGCTTAAACCAAACCAGCCCAGACTCTCCTTCTCACATGGAAACAGGGTTCGTCTGCTCTGGAGTCCAAGTGCAATGATGCAAACTGTGCAGAGACCGAGGTGTCACTGATGGAAACCCCCCAGAGGGTCCCTGCCCAGAGCCCCCAGCTCCCAGAGGAGACCTCAGCCCCTGCAGCCACTCTGACCTCCAGCTCACCACCCCCACATTTTGGAGCAGGATGGTGTGGGATGCTGGGGATGGTGTGGGATGCTGGCTTGGGGACTGGGACAGCAGCAGCACTGGGGTGATGCCTGGAAAGGGAGCATGGGATGGAGCCCCTTGGCAGCAGCAGGCAGAGGGGAAGTGGTGGGTGTGATGGGGACAGCAAAACCTCCCCATGACTGGTGGAAAGCTGGTGTCAGCTTTCCCCCTCCATCTCCAAAAAATCCCTACCAGCCCACACAGCCTAAAATCCCCCAAGGATTACAACATCCAGGGGAATAGGAAGCAGAGGAGCCTTGGGAGTGGGGCTGGATGCTGCCCAGTGCTTGCAGGCAGGGCAGGGCATGGTGAGAACTGCTAAGGCAGTCCTGGAGAACACTTCGAACCCAGACCAACCTGTTCCTGGCCTGGGAATGTTGCAAAAACCCCCAGTCCCACACTGGGATTTGAGGAAACTGAAACCTTGTGATGCAACTGGGACAGATGCAAGAGACACCCAGGAAGTAGATCCAGCACCACAGGGCTTCACAGGCAAGGCATCAGCCTGCTACTAAACTTCCTCAGACCCTGAACAGCCTCTGGTGTCACCACCTTCCCCTTCATCCCCTGTGCCCAGCTCTCCCCTCAGGAGTGTGGCCCCTGTCACAGCCAGACCCTTCAGTGATAAGTAGGGATGACGGGGTTATTGGGAAACAAGTTGACACTTCCAAACAGATTCTCTTTGCTGCTCTTTTCCTTCCTGAAGCTGGTCTTGAGTGTGGCAGGGGTTGCTCAGGCAAGCCAGTAAGGTAATATATTCATGTCATCTCACATTTGGTGCCAGGACATGAAGTAAACACCATCAGGGACCTCGCTCCGGTTCAAAGACAAGCCCTGATTCTTATTCCGATCACATTATCCATGGTCTTTGTACAGCTTTATTGATTCATATCTTAAAAAGAAAAGCCTTCAAAACCCATTAAGTCTGCCCTGCCATTCCAGCCCTGCTCTCAAGGGCCAGGGCAAGAAGCATTAACTAATCTGCTCACATTACCTTGCCTTTGAACCGAGCACCTCTCGGCATCAATCAAGGGTGTTTGGAAGTGATACGCTGCCATGTGGGGTGAGTTTCGGCTGCAAAGGTCACCAATTTCCTCAGTGCCAAAGTCCTGCAATTCCAGAAGATGTGTTTTGCATTGCAAAGGTCACCCAAGTGAGTGGAGAGACCAGCTCTTAGGCACTGCCCCCTGCATCGGGTTCCCTTTTGCACCCAGGGTTCACATGCCCACAGAGGGGTGGCAGGGCAGCCCAAGTGCCCTGCTTGGTTATGGAGGGCTGTATGGATATAAACAAGACCCCAAAGGAGCAAGCTCAGGGCCTCAGGCAGCATCTGGGATGCAAGCGTGGGGACTCTGAGGGTGTCAGCCTGGCTGGGTCTCGGCAAGGGGAGAAGGGTTTACAAGCAGGATGTCCTCCCAGGGATTACGAAAGCCAGGCTGCCTATTGCCAGGGAAAAGAAGGTCCTTCCAGCCTCTTGGGCTTCAGCTCAGCCAGAAGCCGCTGTTTATTTGGCTTCAATGAGTTCATTGCATACCAAAACATGCTCCTGGGGGCCCAGCGTGCTCCAGAGAGGCTGGACAGGACATGGGGCTTGGCCACCCCACGCGCTCCCCGGTGCCTTGCGTAAGGCAGCTCCGCACCCCCTGTCCGGCCTGACTTACACTCAGGAAGAAATTATTCACTCTTGCCTCCATCTGGCTGCAGGACACACTTGGGATGTTTCTTGCACTACTCTCACAAAGGCTTCTCATCCTGCTGGTGCCAGTAACGAGGCCAGATCCATTCCCTGTGCTCCCGGCTGACCCCCAAGTTCAGGAACAGAGACTGGATGGCCTTAGAGGAATTTGATTTCACTTGACATTTCGAGTGCTGCTTGAGACTGTTGTTTTCAGGGCTTGGAGTACTTTGGGAGAACATGTCCACCAGGAGGGGATTAACCACAGCTGTCCAACGCCCCTGCCTTGACTGGACTTGAGAGGATGACTTTGACCCTGGATGGATGGGGATGGAAAACCAGACTTCCTGGAAAGCTCCATTTTGATTTCTTTCAGACCCAACCACTCACTGAACCTGGACCCATCTAGGTTGCTTGGATTCGGTTCTGGTTTCAAAACCCCTTTACAGGGGGAAGCTGTTTTCCATTTGAATGTGCATGTGCACGCATGGCTGTCTACCCTCACCCCCTCTCTTCAGAGGTGTTTTTCCAGTTGTTTTCTTTAACCTAAACCCACAGAGTCACTCCAGAAGACATGTTCTGCATTGCAAAGTGCTGTGTGAAGGCATTTCACTGCCCATGGAAGTGATAGTGGAGGGAAAGGCTTCCCTGGCAAGACAATGGAATGGGCACAGAGATCTGGAGGAGACTGTAGGGCCAGAGCCATTCTGTGGAGAAAGGTATGTGTGCTGCTGAGTGATGGGAGAGCTGGGAGGAGGAGGCAAACCCAGCCTGGGCGAGGGAAGGATGCAGACAAGGTCTTGGGATCAGCTGGCTGAGACGAGTCCACGGGGAATTACAGGCGGGTCTGATCCTGTCAGATTACTGGAGCCAGGAAGGGGGGAGAGGGTTGAGGCAGGTCTGGCAGGGAGAGGGATAGAGGAGCTGGAGGAAAAGAAAGGAGCAGGGGGAAGGTGGGGAAAGAGGGGAGGGAGGCACACGGGAAAGGGGAGAGCAGAGGGGAGCACCCAGCCCTGGTGGTGTGGGGCTGGTGTGGGCAGGAAGACAGACTGGGGGTGCCATGGGGTGGATGGGGTGGGAACGGGCTTGGTCCATGACACGTCACCCCCAGCACCCACCTGGCCAAGGTGTGGGGCCGGAACCAGCCAGGGCGGCTGCACCACATGCCCAAACCAATTAAGTGCTCAGTGGGTCACAGACCAGCTGCTGGGCTCCCTCCCGTCTGAAGTCAGGGGAGAGCGTCCTCATTTGCTGCCTCTTAATTACATCTGATCCTTCCTCAAATCCTCCTAAAACCTTCCCTGAGAGCTTTCAGGTGGCTGCTGGGGAAAGGTGCCCACAAGCCAGGGGTGACAGGCCACCCAGGCACGGGTGGCAGCCCTGGGCTGAGCAGTGGCTCCGGGAGGGATGTGAGGGGCTGTTGGCACTGCGTGGTGATGGAGGAAGCACCATGTGCACCACAATCCTGCTCCTCGGTCCGCTGGTCCTGCTGCTGCGGCGCCGCTTCTGCAACAAAGTCGAACCGTATGTCCTCTCCCGTCCCCTTCCCGTCCCCTCGAGGACCTGGGGGTGGGGATGGGAGGGTGAGGGGTGGCCTCGGGGTGGAGGGTCTCTCTACTCAGCCTAAGACCTATTCTTGGAGATATTTGGGTTCCTTCTGGTTTCAATTCTCTGGGTGACACCAGGAGACATTCCCTCAAGCTGGGCAGAGAGGAGCCCTCTGTGATGAGCTGTCTCCAGTGAGAGCAAGGAGGAAATGCAAGACTGGTCCTCCTGCCTTTCTGGTGCAAAGGCCAGGGCTGAACTCCTGGGATGCTTTTACATGCACCGATCAAGGTGTTTCCCAAATGGAGCAGTCCAGCCCCTGCCATCCATCCTGGCAAGCAGCCTGGATGCCTGTCTGTGTTCGTGCCTCAGCCTGGGAGGAGATTGAACAGTAATCCCGGCTGTGGGGACATCACCAGGCTACCAGTGACACTCAGAAGCACTCAGCTGGCGTAAAACAGCCCCAGGGAGATTCTACTCCATCCTTGGGGTGCCGGGAGGTTGAATGAGTGTCTGAGCACGTAGGATGCTTGAGAGCATAGGGTGAACTTTGGCTCTCAGCAGAGTCAGCAGCCACCACCCTGCAGCCGTGGCCCTGTTGCACTGTGCTCCGTGTTCACACACACGCTCACACTCCTCCTGGCTTCGAGGCAGTGGCAGGGAGCAGATGGGAAGGGACTTGCTGCAGTCCCACACCGAGGCAATGACAAAGCTGCGACAGGAGGGCAGGGTCACCTCCTGCTCGGTGCCTCCCCGCTGCGCCACGGGCACGGTGCCGGCGGCTGCGGCTTCCACTACCTGCAGCTCCCCTGTGCCTTTTAGGAGAGAGTTTTGTTCCCGTTCAGCTCTCGCTTGGCTTCAGCTCGGTGGCAGCGGGGCCGTGCTCACGGCGAGGCCGAGCATCGCCCTCGCTTGCTGTGCAGCCGCCTGCTCCCACACCAGGCTCAGCCCGAGCAGGTTTCCGCTGGAGACGCACAAATCTATTTACCACTGGAGACTGGAGACATCTGAAAGTGTGGAGGTCAAATTGGCACTTAATGAGCCAATTAAGTCAGGGGAAGGAGAAACCAGACTCAAAGCAGGGAAGGCATCTCCTGGCCTGCATGCCCCGGCCCTCCCTATGCTACCTGCAGCACAGCACTGTCGGAATTCAACATTCACTGAGTGCCTGAGCAGAGGTGGGGGCTGTCTCTGGGCAGGGGCTATGAGGGTGGCTGGCAAGGCTGGCAACCTGCAGGTCTGTCCCTTTGGAGGCTGCAGGACAATTGGGCAGCTCTGCCCACACATGGGGCAGGTAGGTGGGTGGGAGACAGGTCACCTGGAGCGATGGAACTGAAGGCATAGTGTGCAGACAGTGCAGTGCCCTGGTGCTGGGAAGGCAGATCCAGCTGCAGCACAAGCCCTGCCCATGGGAGCAGTGTGAGAGGGCAGCTTGTAAGGAGCAAGAAAAGGACAAATCCATGCAGCAGGAGATAGGAAGGAGCCTGGAGCTGAAAAGGCTGGGGTTGGGAGGGACACTGGTGCTGCCCTTCCTGCTCATGGCAGGAGCAGTGCTCCTTCCACCACATCTAAACTGGGGCCCTGCAGCCTGGTCAGTCCTACCACCCCACTGGTTTCACAATCACCACCATCACTATCATCAGTGTGTAGCTGGTGAGACAGCAACAGCCCACAGAGAAGCCGCGTGCCTCTGGATTAGTCCTTTTGGTGATTAATTGCTCTCACCATTAACAACCAGTGCCTGTTAACAGATTTTCTACTTGCTCTATTTCGGACATTGATCCACTTGCCTTGCTCTGTGCTGGCATAAATCAGAGCCATTTCACTGACAGCTCTGTACCAGGAGAGATTCTGTCTTCAGCCTTTTGTATCCTGGAAAAGAGAAGTAGCAAAAGCAAGAGAAAAGTCCCCCAGGGACTGGGGAGAAGTGGTACAGGAGATCAAGGCAGAGTGGACCAAGGCTTCAGATGGGGTTGGTGATGAGCAAGCAGCATTCTCAAGACCAGGAACAGACCTGTGGCACCAGAGCCCCAGTATGGTTTTGATCCAACTGGATTTTGGCAAGCTAGAGGACCAGGCTCAGTCTGGTCAGACACCGGGACCCCACAGAGTAACAAAGACCAGGATTTCCCATATGTGCACTGCTGTGGATGACAACTGGCATAAAGACATCCCTGAAAAAACAGCAGACATGAAGAAAAACTCAGGAGCCTGCATGTTCCACGGGATAAACCTGGCTCGGTGCAGGATCAACCCTCTGTCTCTGACGTCCCCGTGTGCGAAGCAGGGCGTGCGTCCTGGGCAAAGGACACAAATGAACAACACAGGCAAGATCAGATTATGTGAAATCCTCTGTTCACTTGACCTCCTTCACGTCCCTGTCTTCTATTTATATACCTTGGTGCTGCCAGGGATGGTGCAGGTTGTCCTTGGCCCACACTCGCAGGGCTGGGGGGCTCGGCCGGGGGGCTGTGGGGTTAGGGTTGGCCCCTGGAGCTGGCTGCCATCATCTCCAACAGAGAGGTTTGAGGAGTTTCCTCCTAGCATCCCGACCACGGGCTCTGTTATCCCCCACCTCGCTGGAGTTGAAAAGCAAACTGGAACACTACCCTGGACTAACATCCCGTCAAGGGACAGGAAGGTCAAGAGGGACTCCTTGGGCTTCGGTGCTTGGATTACCTCAACAAGCAGTGATTTGTTCTTTGTTGTATGTGATATTTAATGAGGAGGTCCTGGCCGGGGGCCAGGGCTGGTTATGGATGTCTATTCTATTTGCCTTTCTCATGTTCCTCCCCTCCCGTCCCTTCCTGGCTGGAGCTGCTCCTGATTTTGGGGAGGTAGAAATGCAGCTGGCATGGAACCCAGGGTTGGGGTTTGGTACCAATCCAGCAGTTGTGGATGTGGGGCACTACACACCCAAGGTAGTACAGGAGAACTCAGAGGAGCACAAGAGCACCCACAGGAGCCTGCTGGGAAGAGTCACATCTGTGAGGGGAGATGTGCTCCATGGAGAGCTCTTGGAGAGGGATCAGGCTTGGTGGGGCAGTGCTGGACTATGGCAAAGCAAAGGAGGCTCTTTGGGGAAGTGAAATGTGTATTTGGCTTGCTGCTGTTTTCTCAGCCCCCTCCCAGCAGGCTGGGCATGAATTCCCCAGGCCCCAGAGGACAGACCCTCTCCCCAGGCAAGAACAGACCCTCTGCACCTCAGGCTGGAGAAAACAGAGCTGGCAGTGTTTGCATCATCCAGATTAACCTTCCAGCTTATTTCCCTCTGGGGAGCAGGACGTGACCTCCTCGTTTCCACCGCCCAGGCAGGGCTGGCAGCCGGCAGCGGCGGCACGCGGCTCTGCATCTCCAGGCTGGAGCAATCAGCGCGCAGCAGGCAGGCACAGACAAGTGTCAGCTGAATTTCTGTGCGACTTTAAATACATTAGCAAGGCCACAAACACCGCTCCAAAGTGCCGCAGGCACAGCCGAGCCGATAAATAACCCCCAAACCCACCGGCAAGAAAACACCCCTCCTCTTTCCATGGGAGATAAGGCTCGGCATCGCCTTCCCCCCTGCGCCTGCACAGCAGCGGAGCAGATCCGCTCTCTCCCTTGCTGTGTTCAATCCAGTACCAGAAGGGTCAATTCTGTGCCACTTCTGCGGAGTCATTATCCTGTCGGTTATATAAATGTCTGGGCATGCACAAAAGGCAGTGCTGATACAGTGGCTCCGACACCAACTCTCTCCAACACCTGCTTTTCAGCTGGAGAGAGAGCTGAGCACAAGAACATCTCGAGAGCTGTCACACAGAAGGCTGCTGTCTTTCAAGCTGAATGGAGGTCTAAATAGCTCTCACTTCTCCTTTAGAATCTCATTTCTAAATGCAATTAATACTGGCACATGCATAATGAGAGACTGACGAGTGAATACAGACTCCAGCAATAAAGAAGCCAGCCCCAAGTGCTATGTAAATATTACAAATCCTCACTAGGAGCTGACCCGGGAAAGACAGCTTTCTGATGATTAAACCCAAGTGACAATAGGACTGTATTCCTACATCTGTCACAATACTACCTGCTGATACATAATGAGCTACACTGAAAGAACTCGTTCTTGCTGCTCTTCAGTGCAGATAAAATGTCTATTTGTAGAATGTAATTAATCTCTTCTTCAAAATCAGGAACCTTAGTGTCCTTGGTAACAACATGCCAGTGACTCAGAGAGCGTCTCTGGCTTTTTCCTCTGATTTTGGAGTGAGTTATTGAAAGTGACCCCAAATTCTATCACTCCAAAGGAGCTGTGCTTCACAGGTGGAAAAGCCAGCTGGGTATTTGGAGGTGGAGATGGGTTTTACACACCACTCTGGGCTCTGCAGGTCTCCTTTGGCAGCTCAGGGAGGTCCCTGGACTTGTCTCAGCCACGTTCCCTACGATGAGACATGCTCTGTCCCAAGACCTGGTCCCCAACTCATAGAGCAGAAATTCCCTTTTACCATGGGGTGTAACCAGGCAGAGCAAGGCCAAAATCACAGCATGAAGCTGCTCCCCCTTTTGCCTTGTTTCCCCAGCAGTAAGTGCTGTGTGATTGCTCTCTGTGTGTGTCCATGCACACACGTGTGTCTGCTCCCCCCAGATGGCTTTCAAGCCTGCTGGCTTATTTCAGCCAAATTTGGCAGGGGATGAAGGTTCAAAGACATCCAGTCCCCACCAGGTAGTGAAGATGCAAAGCCACGACCCCCAGCATGGCCGTGGGATGCAGGGAGGTGCTGCTGGCAGAGCCCCTGGTCCTTTGAGGGTTGTGCTTGGGCATCTCCTGCTCCTCCAG
The DNA here is from genome assembly GCA_036023395.1 of Myiotriccus ornatus. NCBI lineage: Eukaryota > Metazoa > Chordata > Aves > Passeriformes > Tyrannidae > Myiotriccus > Myiotriccus ornatus. The sequence continues at coordinate 7,653,417 of JAYRBT010000043.1, forward strand.
CCACCCCACTCTGGGCTGGCTGAAATTGGTGCTGGAAAGGCAAAGTCCCTCCAAAGCACCAGGGGCCCTATCTGCTTTCTATGAATTTCAGTGGGAAGCAACCACTGCTGGATGCTGCTCACTGACCCAGTTCCAAAGCCCAGGGGAAGGGTGGGCCGTGATACAGGGACAGCTGGTTGGAGAGAGTGATGGAGAACTTTCATGATTTATTTATTTCCTAGCAAAAAAAAAAAAAAAAAAAAAGAGAAGGAAAAAAGCATTGTTGGAGTAAATTAGCATATTCCAGGCTAAACTGTGCTGCAGAAATTCCTTGTGGGACTTGAGCTGAGGAGCATGATCCCCCTGCAAGGGACATTTACCCTGCTGCTGCACACTGCTTTGGAGAGCCGTGGGGAGCGGGGAAAAGGGGGATTTGCTGTTACAGAGTTATAACTTTCCTTTTGAAAGGGGCTGCAGTTGGCACTGCTGCCTACAGCTCATCCCATCCCCTCTGTCCCCAGGCACTCCGAGGGAGAGGAAGAGACCAGGACTGAGGCCAACTCTGACACAAACACCACGTGACACCACTTTGGAGTAAAAGCCAGGTGGGATGTAGCAGTTACCTGAGATGCTGCAGATTTGGGGAAACTGTGGAAAGGAAGTGTTAGCTTGGGGCAAAAAGCCTGGTTGCATTTTAACAATGTTTTCCTCTTGTTTCACCCAGGATTTCTAGGTCTTCCCTCCCTTCTGGTGAGCCTGTGAAGTCTCAAGAAAAGTGTCTCACTCTAGGGAAAGGAAAATAGAGCCTGGAACCCCATTTTGCCAATTACTTTCAATAGCAGCTCAGTTCCCAGGTGAGGGCACATCCAGCTCTTTCTCTGTGGCCTCCCACCCACTGTCTGGATGCCAGGAGCATCTTGTAGGGACAGAAAAGGCAGCAGAGCCAGTGGCAGTCCATCTGGGGTGGGGTGCAGGTTTCCCAGAGAAGCTGTGGATGCCACATCCCTGGAAGTGTTGTGATGCCAGGTTGGATGGGGCTTTGAGCAACCTGGTGTAGTGGAAGGTGTCCCTGCCCCTGGTAGGGGCTTGAGGTGAGATGATCTTTAAGATCCCTTCCAAACCAAGCAGTTCTGTGGTTCTGTGTGGAATTTGTGACTGATGTGGCTTTGTGTGCTGTTCAGTGACCCCAAGGAGTGAGGGCTGGCTCTGGGGTGTCCATCTGTGGCTCCCAGAAAAGGTGGGGCAACTCACACCTTGGCCCTGGGAGGGAACCTTTGGTGTTGAGAGGACACTGGGCTGGGCAGGGGCATGTGTATGGGATTCTGGGGGCAAATTGAGACCAGGGCTCATTCCTAATCCCCCCTGGGGGGGTGCTGAATGCCCAGAGCAGCTCAGGGCCTCATCTTGCCCTGCCTTCCCTTTGGCAGATCCCCCCAGACTTCTAGCCTTGTCTGTCCCAGCTCTGAGCATACACCTAACGATGATTCCCTCTCCTCCTGCAGCCGGCACCCAGCCCATCCCAGCCTCGGCACACGCCAAAACCCCCCTCAGACCAACCCACGACACCGACCTGAACACTGACGGACCCACATCTCCCACAGCTCAGGGAGAGCCAGGTTCTGGCTTAAACACTGGTGCTGGAAGGAACTTTGCCTGTCTAAGGCTGAGCCCTGGGTTGGGTTGTGTCCAGCAGCCCCAGCCATAGCACAGCCTGCGGGCACAGGGCGATCGGGGGCCCTGCCCCGCAGCTTTCCCATCACTGTAAAAACATTAATAAAAGATCAGTTTGCAGGCACAGCTTGCTGTAGATGACAGCATTAGAGGCGCATCTGTTTCTCCTAAACACCAATCTCGTGCTGGGTTTATTTGGTCCATTTGCGGCAGGGAAAAGTTGCTTTCGGCTTTCGGAGATGTCTCGTGTCTGGGAGAAGTGTGGGGGGGAGGGGGGTGAGATATATTTTTGGCTCTATTTAGCCACAAAAATTTGGTATTAGAATAAAGAAAAATATTCCTGTTTTGTGTTTGCTGCCAAACTGAGGCAGAGGATTTCTTGTGCAAGCCTTCATTTGTTTCAGGACTCGGTGTCCTGTTGGAAAAATAAATGCTCTGATGGGAAAAGTCTATCTGATCAGTCACTGGGAATGGTGGGCTCGCAAACATCAGCTTCAGCTAACTGAAAAAGCAGTTCCCAAAGCTTTTGCCAATAGATATTAGGAAGAAGGAGACAGGTCTTGGGTTTTTCTGATGAGCGGAGTAGTTGCAGGCTGAATCCTTTCTGTGGGCACAGTTGTGCCGGCCTCACCAGCAGGGCTAGCATGAATTTTCACTGGCAAATACACCCTGTTTGCACCCAAAACAGGCTGTTTGCTCCTTCTGAGAGCCAACCACTGCAGACAGCGACAGCAGGACACAGCATTGGAGGGAGGAGAGTGGCTGAGCAGTGATGGTGGGGAAGAAGCCTGGGATGCGGCTCCTATCCAGGATGCTCCCGGCTGATGGCAGCACCCTCTCCCCATCCTGGGGCTGTAGGGTCACCTCCCTGCCATGGAGGTAAAGCCAGAGATATGAACAAGAGCTCCCAGCAGCTTGATTCTCCACAGTGAGAATTTCACAAAAGTCTGTAGAGTTTTCCCCGTGGCTTTTTTCCCCCGTAAGTTTTTTAATTAAGCCTTTTCAACTTCAGCTCGTGTCTAACAATTTTTTCCTTCTTTTTGGCAAAAGAAGTATTATGATCAGGAAGGACTGAACTGCTTTTACCTGGACCTGCCTTCATTTTATAGCAGATTAAAACCAAGATACAGAGTCAATAATGCCAGGGAGGGAGATCAGGGGATGAATACAATACTGACCTGAAGACAGTGCAGAAAAGATTGAGAGCTGAAAAGACAAAAGCTTACCAGGATTGAGCCTCAAAAGCAGAATCAGCTCCTCAGATGATATAAATCACCTGGATTCCCCTGACATGCTGGTATTGCTGTAGCATGGCTTTCAGGTATTGATTTAAGGGAAAATAAAGGTCAAGGGCTTAGCTGCAGAGGAGGCATCAGGGTGGAGGCTTTTCAGTTCTGGGTGGGCAGAGATGAGCAACAGGGAGGATCTGAAAGGTCAGAAACAGGATGCAGAAGAGCCCCGAGAAATATGGGTGTGTGTTCTGGAGCTATGAGAGCCCCAAAGGCTAGGAGAAGAGCCTTGCTGAGGGGAGCCCACTAGAGCCCTAATCTGCAGGGTTAGCCCAGGCACAGTCATCCTGGGCTTAGGGAAGTCCAGATTTTAGTCTGGACCTTCCATCGATAAGTCTGACCTTTCCCCCCATCTGGACTAGCGCACAAAACCTCCCAGAAAGTTCAACAAGGGGGCCAGATGGAAATGGCGCCTGCAAATGTCACGGTGCTGCCGGGAACAGGGTCACTGCACTGCAAACCTGGGTGTGCAAACATCACTTGCCAAATCCACTGCAGCACGGGGCTGCTGTAGATTGGGGGGATAAAGGTTTCCTGAGCCATGGAAAGGTCAGATCTCCGCCTGGGGACCTCCAAGAGGGTGGATTTCGTGAGAAATGTTCTTTATTTACTCAGTCAGCCGCAGCCAGCAGCTGAGCTCAGAGCGGGCGAGCCCGCCTGTAGCCAGCGGCTGCGCAAGGCTTGCTGGCCACGACGAGGTGTTTGTGGTCTGCACGGAGATTTGGGATGGTCCCGGAAGGCCCTGGGCGGGTGGGAGTGGGAATTCGCTTGACCTCGTTCGTTGTGTTCTCTCTGCCGGCCAAAACCACCCTCCGTTTTACAAGAAACGCAGAAGGGGTCGTGGCAGCCCTCACGGGGCAGGCAGGGTGTCACCAGCACTTCTCCAAAGGATGCTGAAGGTCTCCTCCAGGTCAGGAGGCTGATGGACACGGCCATACCATCGTGGTCTCGCTGTTGTTATCCCACTGAGGAGATGCCGTTTGCTTGAGGAGGAAGGAAGGATTGTGACACCTCTGCTCTTCTTCTTTCCATCTCCGTCCCCACTGAAACGCAGTGTGGGAAAAGCAAAAAGGGAAATGAAAGGCAAGTGGGCTACCCCCAGCTGGGGGGGTGGAGGTGGAGTGGGACCCGCAGTCCCACACAGCCTGGAGGAGGGGGCGAGGCTGGGGGGCTGGGCCCAGCTCCCCGGGGTTTATCTGACTGTCTGTTTTCGTCATTGCTCTGTGAGAAGGGAAATGGACCACACAGCAGCACAAAGTCCTGGAAATCTGTGAGGGAGACCGTTCCCAGCACCCTTCCCTCTGCTCTCACCCCTGTGTACAGTTGGCTATGGAGGATGTATGGCTCTGTATTGCCCCAGCTCAGTGAGATAATGCCTCGGAATTCGATTCCTTCACAATTAAATTCCTAATCACAGCCAGCCAGTGAACTTTCCCAGCTCTGGCCCTCCTGTCTCGGTTGCACACATGGTCTCTCTGATGGACCAAATGAACCAGGGCTGGGGTCACCTCATCTTGACTGGCCTGGCTGCTCCATCCCCTTCAGATCAGACCCTGCTGTCTCTTCTCTGCTTCCACTTCTGAGGCATCCTAAAGGCTGCGTGTGGCCTGTAACTTTGCCTTTTCTTGAAAAAGAAAAAGAAAATCCACCAAAAAAACTAGAGTAGAAGCAAGGAGAGGAAATTGCTTCACGTTCCTTAACTATCTCATGGAACAAAAATGCTTCATAAGGCTGTTCAGGGAAAGAGAGGGTCAAATGTCCCTCATTAACACTGATTTACTGAGAAGGCTGGGAAGTAGAAGAGGGAGACAGTCCAGCTGCCTGTCTCCGTGCACAAGGAGCCTGGTTGCAATCCAGGCTGGGAGGCGAGAGCTGGACCTCCCCACAGGAGATTGGTGGTTTTACCAGCAGAAGGTACAGAGGGGTGCAGGCTGCTGTGCACCCACGCTGGGCTGTCAGCACCCCAGAGCAGACCTGGCTCTCACTGGCACGGCAGAGAGGCAGGGCAGAGCTCCCTCAGCCTGTGTAGCAGTAGGGAAATTTGGTGGCTTTCTGAAGAAAAGAGCAGAATTTGAGTCCATTCAACCCAATTAAAACTCCAGAGGAAGTGCAGAGAGGCAGGATGTAATTACCCGTGCTGGAATCCCAGTTCGGAACAGGAGGCAGAGCTCTCCGGATCAAATTAATCCCTGGTGTAACTCTGCCGAAGTTACACCGGGGCTATAATTGGCCTGAAACATTTTAACTATCTCATTTAATGTTATTCATGCTCTGCTGGAGATGAGAATGTTTATCCTAAATGAGAGACTCTAATGCTCTGTAGCAATAATAGAGTGCGAGGCTTATGCGGTTTCTCATTTACAAGGATGCTGGGGAGGCCAGATTGTCAGAGAAGATGCAGCAGATCTGGATTCCCCAAATCTTTAACCATTTCCATGGCTCCTGTGGTGGCTGGTTGTCCCACTGTCCTTCCTCCAGTATGCTCGCCCTCCATATACCCAGGCTACTTTTCCATCTCTCAGATGGCGAGATGGAAAGAGATAGATCTCTTTTATTCCAGACCAAGCCAGAGGCAGGAGTAGGGGGAGATATAAAGTGGTACAAGAGGGAATGGAAAGCATGGAGAGAGGCCCTTCAAGATTAAAGCTTCTACAAATCAGCATAAATGAGATTTCCCAGCAACAGACTTGCCTCCAAGTGATGCTAAAAGAGGGGATTTTCATCAATGGGGGCTGGCTCCCTGAGTCATTTCAGGGAAGCTGCCCCCAGGTTGCTGAGGAAGGAGCAGAGTCAGCGCTGGAGGTAGCTCAGCAAGCACAAGGAGCACCACAGTCCCTGCTGCCAGCTGGACACCCCACAGACAGTGTTTCCAGCTGCCAGCCCTGGGTTATCCACCAGGTTCAGAGGATGATCCCGGGATCATTTGAACTCCCACGCCAGAGGAGATCTGAGCACGTTCCTCACAGTGACAGGCAGCAAGGCACTGTCAACCTCCAGCAGGAACATCCCCCAGGAACCAGGACCTGTCTTGTTCCCCTTCCAATGGCAGCGCCATTGGCCATCCCAAGCACACATTCTGCCACTTGGAAAGCAGAGCCTGCAGGTTACGTTCCTCCCTGCCCCAGCTGTACTCTGGCTGGTGACACCCTGGCAGGGATGGCACTGAGCCCCAAACCTCCCCTGCACACCCTGCATCCCCCCTGAGCCAGCCCTGGCAGGTACTGCTCGCTCTGGGCTCTGCATCGCCAGTACCTGGCATTTGGAGGATTGCAGTTATCTGTCTCTAAATCACACTGCCAATCCCCAGGCTGCTTTTAAGCCAGACCCTTGGTCTTTCCCTCTGCTCTTCTGCCAGTGGAAACCGCAGGAATGGCAGATTTGTTTGTTCCAAAGCAATTTTTAATGCCCTGTAGCTTAGTAAAGGCTCAATCATTACAATTCATTCCGTCTCTCTCTGCTCCACAGAGGATATTAGATCCTTCTCTTGATACTTCCTCACTCTTTGTAGATGTTACCCTAGTTTTAATTTTCAGGGCTTCCAGACTGCTTTTAACAATGCTGAGCTTTCAAGTTGCTTCCTTCAAACTTTCTCCAGCCATGCTTTCCCAGAGCATAAATAGCTTTGATTATTCCCAGATGTTTTTGGTTTGTTAACCCCAGAACAGTGTTGTGTAATGGCTTGGAAAGAAGACTGGCAGCAGGCATCCTGGGTTCTCTTTCCTGGTTCACCAAATCACTTCCCGAGCAGAACATCTATGGGATTCAGCTTAAAAAAAGGAATGCCATTAGCAGCAGATTATTTTGCTGTAGAGAACGGGACTGGAGGTGGCTGAAATCCTCTTGCTGATAAAGATTACCCTCTGAAGGCATGGCTCATTTTCTTCACTCAGTTCCTCTTTATCCTCCGTGCTGAGACTTTCAAGGAGGATGACACACTGAGCAACAAACCCGCAGGGAAGCCTTTGAGCAGGCACCCCTGAGGCTGCCAGGCAGCACTTAGTGGAAAACATATTGCTCACCTCCAGGCCAAGCTGGACTCAAGCTGTGGCCATCCCTACCCACCAGCCACACAGCCAACAGCAGTCCTGCTGGGGCCAAATTTTCCTTGGCCTGGGAGGATGTGTGCGCATATCCTGACAGGCCAAAGTGTGGGGAGTGAGGAATCTTACACAACTGCCTGACCTCCTAAAAAACCTCTATGGCCTTCCTGACTCCGGCAACCCTGCCACTCCCATGTTTCAGCCATTGCATTGCTAAATACTCATAAAAAACATCCCCATTCCCACCAGAAGAGAGCCAGGGTGTATCAGATCTGGCAGGAGACACGATTCTTTTCAACCATCCATAAATCTTCCCAGGATCACCCCAAACTCCCCGTATTTCTTGGTGCCTCCACCCACCCTGCTGGATCCTTCCACTTGCCTTTCTCAGCCCAGTGCTCAGCTCTGCAAAGACCAAGGTTACTGGGGTGGATGTGAATGCGTGTGTCTGCCTCCCATATGTGGAGGACCACACCTAGGCAGGGCAAGGAACAACAAAAAAGGAGAAAAACAAGACGGGAAAAGGAACAAAAGCATCAGGAGAGAACAGTTTTTCAGCAGAGGCAGGTCCCCGTGTCAGTGGTGTGGTATCCAGCCTTGCCAGCTCGTACCTGCTGGGAAAGCAGGTGAGATAATCCAGCAGCGTTCAGCCCTTGCACAGCCAAACTGACCTGCTGTAGGAAGACCCTGTCCCAAGGAAAACATCCGTGCCTCTGCCTGGGACACAGGGAACACAGAGTATCCCAAACACCCAGCTCCAGCAGAGCTGGGCACAGTGTGGTGCTGAGCAGATGTGCCTCAGGCCACAGAGCTGGTCTGACCAGGGCTGCACCCAGAGGTGCTCAGGAGAGCAGGGAGGAGGTGGGGGGAGGAGAATCAGCAAGACAAGCTGTGAGTGAAGAGTGTCAGTGCTTGGAAAGCGCAACCAATTTGCTTTTAGTACAGTTCATGCCTCTCCAACAGTGCCTAGAATAACAAATTCCTTCCACCCTCCAAGCCTGAATGCTGGAGGAAGCTGCTGAGAAACTTAATTGATTAGCTGCATGCGTGCACAGAAAAAAATTGCTCAGCATCAAGGAAATCACTGTCTTGACAGTTAATGCAGACACTGGTGGGAGATTAGATAGACCAGCTGCAGCTTTTTATCACACAGCCCCTTCTTTTAGGCTGGTAACAAGGCAAGGTCTGTTTTGATGGGGCGACCCATTTTGCAGCAGCATCGAGGGGCTGGAGCATTAGGGCTGTGCCCACTCTGGGCTCACCCAGGGCTCGCTGGGCAGGGATGGCCCCATCCTCAGTCCTGGCACCTTCAGATGGTGGAGGGCAAGGTGACAAGTTTTGGGTTCCTGCACCTCTCACCCCCACTCTCCAGCCCCAGAGGTTCCTATCAGCCCTGGCAGTCCCTGAGCAGAAGGAAGAGATGCCCTGAGAACAACTTCAGCATCCAGGGTGCAGTGGACAGAGCTGAGCACATCAGAGACGAGTTTCCAGATGCTTCACAGCATCCTCCCAAAGAAAGACGTGCCCAGCTTCCCTAGTCCCTGCAGACCATCTCCCCCCCTCCCAGCCCCTGTCTAGGCTTTCTACTTTGCTCTCAGCATCTCCAGCTCTGCCCTGCCTCCCACAAGGTCACCACCTGTGATTCTGTCACCACACAGGATTGTTTTCCCCATTTGGCAAAAGAAAACAGGAAGCCAAGGCCTGAAGGGGCTGTGAACCTGCCTGTCATGTTCTCTGACAGTATCAAAACCTTTTGCTGCCTGTGTTTTTCCCAAACTGTCACTGCTTGTCACACCCCTTGTTTAATCCTCTGATCTCGAAAGCTTTCCTGAGCCCTCTGCAAAACAAATGGAAAGAGAGTGGCTTGTTCTCCAAAGGGATCAGACACCACCTCAAAAGCAACAAGACTGACAGTGTCAGAGCTCCCCAGAGCAGGCACAGGCAGAGCCAAGCGTGCATGTCTGCGCTCCGTGGCTGCCAGAGGTGGGAGGAAGCAGCCTGCCAACCCCCAGCTTCCGCCTCATCCTCAAACTGCTCACCTCCTGCTTTTGGCTAAGAGAAGGATGAAAGGGAAATGAAAGGGCTTGGCCCTTCTGTTTGCTCTCTGCAGATCAGAAGTGCTCTCCTGTCCCCCATTTCCCCTATTGCTGCAATTTGTTATTTGACCTGAGCAGCCCAGAGGAGTTTTAGTCACAGCGCATTCCTAGCACAGCATCGGTTTTCTAGAGCAAAACGGAAACAGCTGCCAAGAAACAAATCTTCCCCTGATGCCTGGCACTTCTCATGGGTGGAACAAAACTTCTTGAAACCCCAGGGGAAAAACCACCAGAGCTCAGCTGCGGCAAACCCCATCCCACTCCAGCCTGTCCCCTCCAGGGATTTTGCAACATGAGGGGGCTCAGACAGAGACTAATGAACATCATGATTGCATCCATACGGCACCACTTTGAGAGCTTCGAGTGAAAGAGGAGGTAAAGAGAGATCTGATCTTCAGCTGAAGGCAATGCTGTGGGGAGGAGTGGACCCTGGCTGAACCCCCCAGCATCCAAGTCCAGCTGTGCCCAGTGTCCTCCTACCTGCCCAGGCCTGTTGTGCCTGTTGTAGCTGAGGAGGGTAGAGGCAGGTAGATGGTGCTGATACGGAACACGGTAAGTTCACACATGGCTTGCTGTGAAAGAGCTTCTGAGGCTTGTCAGGGCTGAGTGAGGTTTGTTTCCAAGCACTGTGAGAAAGCCTGGTGCTATCGGAGTCAGGCTGGAGAGGAGATGTGTACACAGGGCTGAGCTGGCTCTCGGATTTCAGGTGGTGTGTGTGCCCATGGGAATGCTGCATGCTTGAATAGCAGAGCTGACAGATGTACACAGCCCCTCTCCTCGTGAAGGTAAACATCTCCCCCGGGTATTAACCAAAAGTGGGACAGACCCTGCAATATTCTCCCTGCCACACTCATCAGTTTCTTCACAGATTCCTGTGGTTTTGGTAGGGTTTACATGGCAGGCTGCTTGGGAACAAGGAGATGCTCAGACAGCCAACAGGGAATTGGGAAAAGAGTTTCTGGAGGCCTGGGACTGGCTGAGACACGCAAACAGCATCAGAGCACACGGCTTCTTGGCCTTTCCTGCTGAAGGAGCAACACTTGCTCCTGTGATAGATAGAATCAGGTCAGAAATATTGGTAACCCAGTTTCTTGGAGGGTTTATGCCAGCTGACACCTGGTTCTTGATGGTAACCAGATTCCACCCTCAGTCATAGTGTAGAAGGCAGCCTCCAGACAATATCAAGGCAATATGCTTTTTCTTGTTCACCCTGACTGAGACTGAGGTTTATCTTGAAAGCATCCACTGCAGTTCGTGCTCAGCAGTCTCGGTCTGACAGCAGTGGGCCTGATGGAGGTTCAGCTCCACCTTCCCCTTGATCTTTTAGCAGGATATGCAGGAACAGGCTCAGTCAGCAGCAGTACCAGCCATAACTCACACCATCTCAGTGGTTCACTCAAGTCAGGGCACTGTTCCTCCAACCGTGAGGGTTTTCAGGCATGAAGCATGTAGAGTTCACAGCTAGGACAGATGCAGCACTGATGTGCTAAGGCCTAAGGCAGTGACACCAGGTTAACTCCAGTGAAGATGCATTTAGGTTTTCTGTGAAGGTAACGTGAAGTGCACATTGTGACACGCATCACCTCCTCGCTCCCCGCGAGTCCTGGGAGAGTGCCGGGAATGCTGCAGAGAGGCTGGAGCTACTGACTGCAGGCAAGTCATGACGGTGCTTTAGCTGGTAAGAGAGATGAGAGAAAAGCCTGATCCTTGAAAAAAACAAGAGCTCCTTTGGGATGCAGCCTTTCAGGCCAGGTTTACACAGCGAGCCGGTCCCAGCAAGCCCAGACTGCAGCTTCCCTTTCTGTTTCTCGGCTAGCCCAGGCCGCTCTGCTACAACTGCACAAGCAAAGTCCATTGTCACAAACACCATCTGCTGAAGAGGAGGAAGGTTTCACACTGTGTCAGTCTCTTTTATCTCAATGTAGGTTCTGCATGGGATCTGGCTGAAGTTAGAAAAGCAAAGGAGACCCCAGCAACAGCTTTTCCTGGTGCTGTCTGTGGGCAGTTATTGATTTGAGTAGAACAGGACTCCCAAGAGACAGGACAGCACACAAGCAGCTGGTCCCTCACATCACTCTTCAGGCTTTGGTTGCAAATAGCATCAGAGTTCCCCCCACCTCAACTACACAAAGCCCCAGGAAACAGGAGCAGCCCTGCTTAAGAGCTACCCCTTCCCTGGTTGGGCAAGAACAAAGCAGGTGGGACTGGGCAGAAACTATCCCTGACTGGGAACTGGGGACCAGCTGAGACCTCTGGCAGGTTGGTGGGGAGTGGTTCTCATGTGCTCCTCATGGATGATCCCTCATTTCCCAGTCCAAAGTCTCCCTCATGCTCAACAGGATGTCCCCTTTCCCTATGAGAGCCCAAATAATTGCTAGCCCTCCTGCAGGACTGATGCTCCAGGGTTTGGGATCTGGGACGCAGAGCATCAGATCTGGATGGGGGCTGGAGAGCAGCCCCTGATCTCCAGCAGTCTGCAATGCCCAGGGTTTCAGATCAATTCCCTCTCAGCCTGGAGCCAAACCAGGATACAGCTCCAGCTCTTCAACAGCAAAAAGCTGAATTAGTTGAAGTTATGCTGCCGGCTGTGTATTTGAACAGGAATTACATAGGGTTTCTGCTGTGGTAATGCAGCAGGTGCTGGCAGTTGTGCTGAGACAGATGAGGAAGGAAGGGCAGCAAGCTGGGAAGTGGGAGAGGTGCTCAGGGAAGAGAGAGGCTCCTGATTCCTGCCTTGCTCACGTGGGAAAGGTACCCCAGCAGTCAGCCAGCCCACAGAATGTTGCTCCTTTGAGCTCCCTGGCTCCTGCTGAGCTGTGACCATCATGAGACTTAGGTCTGGGAAAGAAAAACATCACTGGGAGAGAGCACTCAGAGCCAGTGACTCCTGGCATAGGTGCCCGGGCCATGAACTGGGATGCTACTGCACGAGGCACTGGCCAAACAGACACCAAGGGTGGTGCCTGTGCCAAACTGCAGCCTCTCGGAGGAAGATGTTTGGGAAGTGATTATGAATCTGGAGCCTCACAAAGAATGCTAGCAGCTAGATCCTCTGGATGAATAAAACCCTGCCAAAAAAATAAGATCTGTTTCTGCAAAGCTGAAACAGCAAACTTGTTTGTCTTTCCTCCTTCCCCTCCCAACCACGTTGTTTTAAACATTTACAGAGACCTTTATACTGTTTAAATAATGATAGGGGAGGAGGGGGGGGTTGTTTCCATTTTTTTTTTTTTGCCAGCTGCTCCAAGTCAGCAGCACTTCACATGCAACTTCGTGGTAAACCAGGTGCTGTGGTTTGTGACAGTACCACCCACGCTGTCCTGGTTCCCCCTGCCTCACCTTGCCTGCTCGCCTAATCCCCAGTCATGGCCCCTCCAGCTGATGGGAAGGGGGTTACCCCGAGACCTGCTGTCTCAGGGAGCAGTTCCCTCCCCTCTGCAGCGTGTGGGCAAGTGCACCCCTGGTTTGCTACGTGAAGGGGTGCATGTCCAGCTCCCACCACACACCCAGCTCCCCCCAGGCCCCCAGCAGCACTCCCCGAGTCGCAGAGCTCCCACGCTGGTGCACACGCGTGCCAGGCAGCCACGGTGGGGTTTTCTGCCCCTGGCGCTGGGAGGAGAGGTGGAGGAGGATGCCAGAGCTGCTGAGTTCTCCCATCCCCGAGCACAGGTGCTACGGAGGATTAGCCATCTCCCGCGGTGCGTGTTCTCCCGCCCACCTCCCCCAGCAGCGAGGAGATGACAGCTGAGGGAAGCAAGGAGAGCACTCGAGACGTGCAGGGGAGAGATGGCTGAAGACAGACCGACCTTTCTGCAACAGCAGCGCGGCAGGACGTGTGTTGGTAGTTCGATCAGAAAGAGAGGCAGACAAGTCTCCAGGAATCTGGGGGGTTGTGCTGGGCTGATTGAGTTTTGTTTGCAACCTGTGGGGAGAGGGAGTGAGGAAGGCTGTCAAGGGAAGCTGGAGGCTTTCTGCAGGATGTTTGGACTGAGTGAAAGGACAGAGAAGGGAGTACGAGCCATGCTGTGGAAGCAGGATGTGGGATAGAGAAAATGTTTATACAGTCAAACACAGGCTAATCCATGGGAGGCTTTAGAGACCATAAAAGCCATCTGCAAGTGGATAGATCACATTCTAGAGGAAAACAGTGGTTTAAAACAACACTACACTCACTCTTTGATCTATTCTGAAGACATCACACCTGTGAGCCTGAAGAGAAGGGGAGGATAAGTAGAACCATAAGTTCTGCCTGCACAGTGAGACTGGGGAGGAATTCTCCATTTATGGTCTCTTCTTGTACAAGAATTTGGGGCCACCAAGCAAAACAAGAAGGAGCCAGACACAGAACAAACGAATGAAAGGAAGCTGGTGCCTCTCCTCCCCACAGGAGGGAATGGCTGTTAGAGGTTCAAAAGGGGACTGAACAAGTTAATGGAAAAGAAAGTTACTGAAACCTCCATGCCAGAGAAAACCCATTAGCAGAGGGAATGAAATGACCTCTGGCTCTCAAGTGTCACACCCTTCAAATAGCTGGTGGCAGGGAAGTTTCTGGGAGATGTACCATGTGTGATAATGCTGTTCCTTCATTCCCTAGGCATTCATTTTGGACATCTCTTGGAAAAAATTACATTAGTCTAGGTGGCCCTTGGTCTGATGCTCTGCAGCAGGGGCCCTTCAAGCAGATGTCACTGGGAGAATGTCCTCAACAAACCATTTTAGAGACAGCAGAAGGAATAACCAGTGGCCTTTAACCAGCTGCCCTCTGTCACTTTGTGAAGCCTCAGTTTACCACTTCAGATTTGGTCAAATTAGGCACTTGGTCTGCTTTCCCTCCACAAGGGCAAGAAAAATGACCTGAAAGGTCCTGAAATAACGTGACCTTCCATCATTTAAGCATGTTCTTTCCCATTAAGCAATGAAAGCAGCAGAGATGCTGTTCTCAAAAGCACCTCAAAACAATTATCTCCTTCCCCTGGAATAAACGATGGGAAGCAAGAGGTGAGGCAGAGATATGGCATTTGCAATTCTCCATTTTCCATCTGCAGTAGGAGGAAGTGTTGATTTGCATTGTGCTCCGACACAACTGCTTGACCTCAGTGCAGTTTATGCTAATTACTTGCAAGAATATGTTTGCTCCGTGCCTGCCCAGCATATTTCTTGTGTCTGAGCCTGATAGATGAAATATTGCTTACAGGACAGTGCAGACTGCGTTGGCTGAACCAAGTGCTGGGTGGCCGAGCAATCCAAGCAAACAGAAACACTGTTTGTGATAAAAGAAGACCTGAGAAGTTTCTCATTAATATTGCCTAAATATTTTTATATTTTTATACCAACTCACTCCCTTTCTGCTTACCATGCTGTAATCTCTCAGGCTGACACAGAAAATAGAGAGGATCCATCTCTTTGCCCAAAGCAAGGACAACTCTCCTTTCCTTGCTCATTTGACTTGGCCTAAAAGGAAATCTTTCTCCTGTCTCACTAGCGTTACAGTGTTAAGGTTTTTCTTCTAGCTTTGAGGGCATTTGTGGAGCTGTACACATCTTCTGTCTCCAGGTATGCTCTGAGGGTATTTATTTTAATTAAACATACTCATCCATGAAGAAAGATGGTCCCTTTGCCCAGCTGGGACACAGACCTGAAGGGGTCAAGTCATTGATCAGCTTGTCTCCATTCCCAACATGGTCTCCTCAAGCTCCATCCTGTGTTGCAGTTGAATACAGTACCTTGAGACTGCTTTTTGTTGCACTGTACCCAAAATTCAGTTGAGAAAAAGGGACAGAAGCAGCAGCATCTGAGTGGCTGAAGCTGCCATTTCTTTTGCACTATTGGGAGAAAGGGGAATCTTTTCTGTTCTCTACCTGCAGAATCCATACCTTAGCCCTGCCTGCAGATCCCACCATGCTCCCAGAAAAGCCATCCCTTTGCTGCACAGATATTCTGTAAGGAAAAAGCTCTTATTATTCAGTGCACAGGTTCTCAAATAGGCCCCCGTTACAGCAGAGCATTCCTGAGTCTGCTAAATTTCTACATAAGCATGCAAGACATGCTGAGGAGGAATGGGTCTAGGTTTAAACGTGTATTTAACATTAAATGAAGGCTTAAGAGCTTTGCTGCCGGGGGCAGGGAAGGATGTTTTGTTTGCAGTGTGCCTTGTCCTGTGTGGGAAGATGTTGTTTGTCTGCTGCTGAGGCTCCAAAGAGCCTGTCTGCCATTTCTTGGGACTGATCTGAGGCAGCAGACACCAGGATCTGGGACCACTTGGCAGGCTTTTTTTTTTAACAGTACAGATCTCTTCTCTCAGAAGTCTGGCACCTGAAACACCAGCAAGGAATCTCCAGCCTTAACCCAAGGGACTCTTCTTTGTGCACTGCTGTGCACCCAGCATTTCTAACAGAGACAAATGTCATCCAGCTACCCCCTGCACCAGCCAGAGGCACTTAGTGATGGGGGAACTGGCTTTGCAATGGGTTCAAGCACCCTGTCTGCTTCCCCCCCGGCCATGTGCCAAAGATAACCACAGCAGGGCACCCCTGAAAGATGGGTGGGACCTGGACAGGCAGAGGGGGAAACCAAGAGGAAATCAAACTGGTGTCAGTAAGCACAAAGAGTTTCTCCCTTGAGGGATTTACAGGCAAGTAAGAAGGAAAATGGGTGGAAAACTGAGAGAAGATCTTGTCCTTCAATTCAAGCATGGGATCAGAGGCCAGCTGAAGTTGAAGCAGTTCTGTCATCAATTTCCATTTTTCTGTCCATCCTTCCCTCCTCTATCACATACTCTTCACATTCTCCTATTACCTGCTCTAGGAATAGCCAAACACCTCAGAGCTGAGACTTCTTTAGAGTGGGTAAAGCTGTAGCTTTGAAGGACAGATACTGAGGCACCTTGAGAAATCAGAAAGATGGGGCTTAATGTCTCATATGATTTGCTGGAGGAAGCAATGCCCTCTAATTCTCTGTGGGGACGTTGAGAGCAGCCCCCAAAAGCTCACATGTAGAAGATCTCCATGCCCTTTTCACAGCTTTCCTTACTTGCTCAACCTTTCAAAGACTGGAACAACAACATACCATAACTGATGGAGATTGGCCACAGGAAATCTATCTAAATTATGTCCAAATTGCCCTTGGGAGCGGCATTGCAGCTGCCTGAGGAAGGAGAATATGTTCAAACGGAGCTGTCCAGACCAGACTAACTTCCTTCACTTGCCTAGGAAGGTTCACAGACCCTCAGAAGAGCCACCGTGGCCCGCTGACCTCGGGGAGGCTCTGCCTTGTCCTGCAGCTCCCGGAGATGAAGGTTCCGTGCCGGAGATCTGTGGGACATGGTCGCCCTCTAAAGGGAAAAGCTGAGAAAACATGATTAATTCCCACACAGGCGAAGTTGCAGAGAACTAGAAGAGCGTTGGCATGGGCGAGGAGATGACCGTCTCTCTTCGTTCCGACTCCAGCACATCCTTGGAAACGTTATCCGTGCACGACAACCATGAATAATGACAGCCAATCAACCCCACACTTAGCCATTCTCCTGAGCTTTTAATTGATGAGTCCATTAGTTACTTGGTACCTGGCAGAGCTTATCCATTTATAGGCACACACAGACTTTGGGCTGAGCAGCTTTCACCCGAAAATCGAGACGGTGGCAAATCCCTCAGCACATCCATCTACATCTTCTCCCCCAGGACCTGAACTCTGCACGGGGGGGGGGGATTTTAGTTGTTTTGTTTTTAAAAGCTTACGTCCCCTGGTGACTTAGAGGGCTAATTCTCGTCGTGATGGGTTATATTTGCTTATTTGGGAAGCAAAAAGCAGCCAGGCAGATTGCCAAGCATGTCTTCACAGAGCAAAGGCCGCTGCAACAAGGGCTGCGTTAATTATTGCTGTTCTGTATCATCATCTGCCTTCCTACCAGGCCAAACACTCGTGCCACGGGCTCCTCTGGGGCAGGAAGGCATGGAATCTCTTGGTGTCCTCAAGCCAGAGCAGGAGACTCACCAAAAGCTGCTTCCCCCAGGTCCTGCCCATCCTGCCAGGGCAGCCTGTGGGGCTCTCTGCAGCTACCAGAGGGCACAGAGGGCTGGGGAACACCTCACAGTCAGCTGCTTAATTTGGAAGCAGCTTATTTTTAGCACCACCTTGGTATCTGTTTACAGCCTTCTTGCACCACTTAAAAAAAGAAAAAAAAAAAGTGCCTTTTGCAGCCTGTTGACTTTTTAAGAGAGACTTAAAGAAACAACATGGGCCATTCTGGAGAGTAAATGGCTTGTGAGTTGGGTTAAATCTGTGCTCTGGAATAAAAAAGAAAAAAAATAAAATCAGGTTCTAAAATAGGAGCAAGGCTAGGAGGATCCAGGCACTAAAAATAAACATGAAGTCATGCTGTCTTTTCCTGGGAACTCGACTGCCTTGCCTGGAGAAGGGGCTCCCAGAGCAGGCAGCAGCATGGAACCATCCCTGTGAGGGTGGGGAGGCCCTGGCACAGGTTGTCCAGAGCAGCTGTGGCTGCCCCATCCCTGGAAGAGTCCAAGGCCGGGTCAGGTGGGGATTGGAGCAACCTGGGCTAGTGGAAGGTGTCCCTGCCCGTGGGTCTTTGAGGTCCCTTCCAACCCAAAGCACTCTCTGCTTCTGTGGTCTCCCTGCTGTTGGAGGGAACCCAGGAGCAGAGAGACAATCCCACAGCTCTCAGACGTTTCAGGGGTGACTCTGGGATTGTCACCTGCACTCAGACTTTGCTGCTTTCAGACTCCAGTTTGACTGCTTTCCATTCCCAGTCACTGGAGCTTTTCTCCACAAGGGTGGATAAACCTCTGGGGCAAGAAAGTGATAGTGGCAGCTTGTAATTTTCCTCCCCTTGCTTCTGTTCACACTGTGTTATTGTTCATACAGGCTTCATATGTAAGGTAAATAGGATCATATATAGTTTCACATGGAAGTTGTTATTTCATTTATAGTTTCATATGTAAGCCAGACAGGATCCTGTGGTTTTCGTGACAGGTTTTCACAGAGAAGGACAATCACAGCACATCCTGGAAGCGTCGCTTATTCAAAGCACGGCACGTACATTTACCAACTAATCCCTGACTAATCCCCGATCTCCAGCTAATTAGCCCCTTCCTCCACGAGCTAATGCTTGTTCAGCCTTTTGAAGCATTTAGCGCGCTAAGCACAATCACGCACATCTCCTTAGCGCGCTGGGGACGCGAAGAATTAATAAATAATTAATAGCTGCCGTTAACGAGCGGGATGGGGGGGACAATGGATACCTGCGGGCGGGACTACATTTCCCATCAGCCCCCGCGCTCCCGAGCGGGCCCGGACTACACCTCCCATGAGCCCCCGCGCGCGGGCCCGCCCTCCCCGCCGGGCATGAGGACAGCATGGCGGCAGAGCCGAGTGCGGTGAGCGGGACCGGTCGGCATCCGCCGCCATCCGCGGGCACGGCGGCCCCGGGGGGCGCGGGGGCGGCGGGAGGGCGTGCGGGAGACCCGCGTGCGCCGCCGGGACCGCTTGTAGGGCTGCGGCGAGGGCTCGATCGCCGCGTGGGGGGCGCGTAATGGTTCCACACCCCCCCCCCCCTACGGAGTGGTGGATGGAGGGAGCAAGGCCGGAGCAGCGCCTGTGGGAGAGGATTTTACGGCCAGCGGGTGCAGCTCAGCCTGGGCGCTGCCGCCGGGGGTGTCTCCGGGCTCCCCGGGCCGGGGGTGGGCGCTGCCCCGGCTGAGGAGCCACGAGGGCAGGAGCGGGCCCGGGGTTCTGAGGTCCGCGGTTTGGCTGCTCTGGGAGCTGAGCTAGTGATGATAAAAGTTATCCCTGTCTGAAACTGATCTTTCCTCTGTGGAAACATCGCTCTGAGGCTCGGCGTTAAAGACGCAAAGGTAAAGGAGTGCTTTGCTACATGAACTAACTCTGTCCTTTTTCTCCCTTCCAGAGCCTGGCACGGTGTCGGGAAAGGATAAAAACACTCGCCTGCCTGGGGACCTGATTTATCTACTGGACTGGCAGCACAGCTGCACAATGGTAAGAAACATCAGCATTTCCCTTGCCACAGTCTTAATTTTCTTGTCCTTTTGCTGGACTACGGAAATAAGACTCATTTTTCAGTGTCAGGTGATATCCTTCTTATGTCTCTGGGGCTCCTGGGAGGGTGTATAAAAGCCCAGTGGCTTGATTAATGTAATTAGGCCAGTCAAGGCTGTAGCTTTGTTGCAGCTGCCACCCGAGTGTGCTGCCCTTTGCTGCCATGGAGCATGGGCTGAAAGGCAGCACGGAATGAATGGGAATTTTACTGGTGTTGGCGCCCAGCAGAGCACCTGCTTGTCAGCGTGGTCAAAGATGAGCCAGGGCAGAAGGGATTAGAGGTAAGAGGGATTGGATGTCAGCCCATTATGGAGACACTCGACACAGCTCATCTCATAACTGTGTCTGTCACAGAAATAGACGTAGTGAAAGAATAATTGCTCTGTTTGCCTACCTGGAGGTGCCCTGGGACAGTTTGAGACTTGCATCAGGTTGCTGGGGGTGGGGAGGTGCAGTTCAGGTGCCCCAAAGGGTCATCACAGAAAGGACACAACCTGAAGAAGGATTGAAGAATCCTTCCCCTGAGGGGATGTGTCTGTCTTGGGTCTGATGAATGCATCTCTCAAGGTAAACCCACAGACAAATTACACGCTGGATGGGTGGCTTACTCTTGTGTTCAAGGAGGGAGTTGGATTAAGATGTTTGTGGAGGAGGATGTTGGCTTGAAACAGCTTAAAAAGGTCCAAACTACCAACTTTTGAGAGCTGGTGGTTTTCTTTTCCTAAGCAGGGATTTAAATAGCATCCGCCTCCCAAAGTTTCTCGTCTGTGAGTGAGACAACCCACTGGCAGACATGCTTCTCTGTGTCTGAGGGACTGGTTGCTACTGTGCTGAGTTTGTGAGATAAAAAGTGCCTGTCTCTGAATGGAGAATTTCTGTCTTTAATTCTCACTCTGTGACCCAGGGCTGGGTTTTTTTTTGGAAGGGGTGGAAAGGAAATGAGTGGAGGACAAACTTTATTTAAAGTACTTTTGTTGACAGTTCTCCTTGTAATTTGTGTTTAGGAGGAAATGGTCCTGCAGAGTCCTGGGGCTGCTGTTGCCCAAACACAGCTTTGGCAAGAGGGCAGCTGCTAAGCTGGGCTTAAGCTGGTAAGAGAATTCTTGAATTCTTCAGTATTGTGTGTTGCTTGTTTTAAATTCATTAATTATATGCCAGATCCGCAGGCAGCATGACTCATGTGCTGATCAGGATGCCTAATCTCTGGAGGCTTTACCAGGAACAATACCAGGAAGAGCACTGGCCATCAGCACGGTGGCACCTGGCTGTCTGCGCTGTGCGTGGCCCTGTGGGACTTGAGGGGTTTGCGTGGCCAAGGGCAGGAGAGGAACCGAGCCTGTGATGTGCTGTTATCCCTGTCTGACACAGCTGTGAGGAAGAAAACTCCACTGAGGCTCATCTGCTTCCCTCGGTGGGGTCTCCTTGCAAAGACTCCACGGACACGAGTGGCACCTGTGGGGCACTGTCCCCTGTCCTCCCAGCCTGTGACAAGTGGCACCAGCACAAGTGCTGCCCCAGACCCAGCTCCCTGCAGCCCAGACAACGGCTCTGGAGCTGAGCATGTTGTCATAGCACAGTTTAGAGCTGCAAAGAGCTTTTAAGTTCCTTTTAAGCAAACAGTGACATGTTGAAGGGCAGATAAGAAATGCATTTTTTATCTTTGCTTGGTGTACAGTCATTGAATACACAGGCTGTAACAGCACTTTGTCTCCAGGCAGCTGACAGCTGCATTCCGCCAAATGATTTTACGCTTTATTTAACAGAATTCCTTTGTTTGCAGAAGGTCAATAACAATTTCTGACAGGCTGAGCCGGCAAAATTGATGACAGGGAACGTCTTAAGAAATCAAGGTTGATGTGTGAAAGGGGAGGGAAGGAATGGCACCACAAACCACTAGTCACATTGGGTGCTTTGGCAGTACAGCTTTGATCCAAGCAGGATAGGTCACTGGGAAAAGCACGTGGGGCTTTTGGTTTCCAAGGAGTAAGGGGAGAAAAGGTGAAGAGGCAGCCTGATGATAAATGGGAAAAGTAAAAGCTACTCAGTGCTTTGAGATTAGAGGGGCAGGAATTGTTTCAGAGCAGACTTCTTCAGGGAAACAGTTACAGCCTTGCTTTGTGGTGTCTTCCAGCTCTAGAAGCAACAGAAGAAAGGTTGTCCTGGACTGAGTGTCGCAGATGGCCACTGATCAGTCACTTCTGTAACCACAGGCTCCTCCTCTCTGCTCAGGGGTTGCTGCAGCCACACCATAGGTAAGTTACCACTAAAGCCGAAGAGGATTTGGGTACTAGTGCCATTGGCTTGTGTGGGAGCAAGCTGTTCTCTCCTGAGGTGTGCAGTCTAGATTAAACAGTGCAAATCAGGATCTTCACAGCTGACGGTTGCTTTGCTCTGACACTCTTTTTTTTTCCCCACTAGGATCTGATCTATGGGTGGCTGGATGAAAAAGTGGTTCCCTGGTTTCTTCTGTTCCAGAATAAAATAAATTATGGGAAATCTTGTGAGTTGAAGTTGGTTTTTGTTTAATTATTTTTGTAAAGGTTGGACTCAATGCTCTTAGAGGTCTTTTCCAACCTTAGCTATTCTATGATCCTGCTTGGACAGAAATGGTTTTTTGCAGATAAAAAGGATTTTAGATTAAAACACTTCCTGAAATTGAAGCAGTTGTGAACTTACCCTTTGTAGCAAACCTGATACCCCAAGTTTGCACACACTGAAAGTTGAAGAAAAGCAATTCCTGGGGACAGTGTGACAAAACTACTTATGGCTAAGCCAGGTCTAATGACAGAAATGGTTCTTGCGGTCTGCTTTTGATGGTAAGTCCTTAAAACCCCAGTGCTGGGCTCCACCCTGGGCCTGGAAACCTCCCTTTTCTGAGAATGGAGAGGAGGGTGCACGGTTTGGTTCTGATGTGCACAAACTGCTCTGCCCATGAGCTCGATGATTCCAGGCAGGATGCTGCCCTGGGACAGCACTTGTTCTCTAAACCCTGTTCTTCCTGCCCTGTGTCTCAAGGTGCTGCTGCTGTCACCTGAGGTTGGCCAGAGCTGGTTTGAGGAGGTTTTGGAGCGTCCTGGGCAGGTGAGGTGAGGATCAGGCTCATTCTTGTCATGAGAGAGGTTTTTGCTGAGCACTTGCGAACACAAAACAGGCCTAACAGGCTGCCGTGGTACCAGTGTGAGGTGGCTCTTATGGGAACAAAGGTTAATTTGAGACGTGGGAACACAAGGTGGGCCCCAAGCTAGAGATTACATCTGAAGCAGGCTTGGAGCCTAACCTGCTGTAGGTGAACCGACTGGAAGCAGCCTGCTGGGAGCTTGAGGGGGTTTGGAGGGGTTTGGCTCATGGCCAGGGTATCTTTTGCCATCTCTGCAGCAATCTCGTACAGCCAAGTGGAAAAGGGCCATGCTCTGAGCTACCAGGTCTCCCTGACAGCCGAGGTCTCCATGGTACAAACCTGCTCCCATCTCCTGCTTCTGGGGCTGTTCCCCAGTTGAGGGTTCACTCTACTGCCTCCTACCATTCCTCTGGGGCAGGAGGTTGGGAAGGGGGTGGTCTCATCCCCACCCACTTCATTGAAACAACAGAAACAGGCATTAAAAAACACAGTAATTCAACATTTATGTAATTACATGAAGTGGGGAAGTGTCTTGGGTTACACTGCTCTATATCCACCCTCCAGCTGGAGGAGTGTCCCCAGTGGGTCTCCCTGAGCAGAGCTGGTTCAGGACCTCCACCTCCCTGAGGGTTTTGGGGAGGAAATTAAAAAGAGTGAGAATCACTTGTGACTCACCTGCTGCCTCTCAAAGCACTCAGAGGGCACCACAACCCTGGGTCCCTGTGCAAGAAAGGCCCAACAAACTCTGCCGCACATGTGGCTTCAGTCCAGCGTCACCTCCGGGCTGCTCGGGGGTCGGACACATTCCTGGTGTCCCAGCTGAGCTGCCCTGACCCTGCTCTTAGCTGATGGCTTTTAAAGCCTTGTCTGAAAACACCAGACCCAGAGAAGGGGTCAGTGACAGGGCACATGTGTCTGTCACAGGACAGGGCAGCCACACCCCTGTCTGTGCTGCTGATCATGGAGACAAACAGATCCTTCTGGAAGGTGGCACACACCGACACAGAGCTGGCTGGAGCTGCTTTCTGCAGTCTAGGAGAGGTGCTCTCCAAACACACCACCTTCTCATCAGCTGGGTGATCTGGTCTCTAGTCCAAGGATTCACCCTGCCTGCTGTCCCACCACGGTGACGAACATTTGAGCTGGCACATGATGGTGAGGTGTTTTCCAGCAACTCCAGCATCCTCTTCCAGCACCATCCTGCCCCTCCTGTGCTCCACAGAGGCCACTGCTGCCCTACAGCCATGTTCATGGGGCTGGCAGGTCACAGCCACATGCTGTGGTGCTTCTTGATACCCCAAAGGCCATGTTCAATCACACTGAGCCTTGAAACATTTCAGGAGATCCCTGAGGAAATGCAACATTTCTCTACCAGCTTCATCTTCCCCCTTATCCTCACACCACTGCCAGCTGCAGTGTGGCAGGTCTGCTGCATGGGCTGGCTGGCCAGCTGGGGAGAGCCCTCAGGAGAGAGAAGGTGGCCCTCGGGAAAGAGAAGAGCCACAGGAGTCCTCGGACTTGCCCCTGTGGGCAACCTCCTGGCCTCACCGCTGGTAGAGGGTGATGATCCCGGCCCGGTGCAGGCTCCTCCACAGCGCTGCCTCCAGCATCATGTCATGGTTGGCATAAAACACCAGAGGTTTCTTCTCCACCTCGTAGTAATGGTCTGAGAACTGCTCATAGTTGGCAGTGATGAACCCATAGGCACTGACCTGTGGGGAGGACAGACAAAGGATGGGGTCAGGGCTCTACTTCAGGTGGTCCATTTACCACCCCCCCCTCTTTTCCAGGGGGTATGTAGGACAGCCACCAGGACAGGTGGTCCCCACCAGGAGCCCCACAGAAGCCAAAGGGAGGGGAATCCCCTTGTCTCCAGCAGGAAGGTGATCCCGTGGCCTCTCACCTGGTCGCAGGTGTGGAGCGCGGTGAGGAGCATGAGCGCGCCGGTGCTGGGCATGTAGAGGGAGCTGTACTGGGTGTTCAGGATCTCTGATCGCAGGAACCTGGCAGTGGACACGGCAGGGGTGGGGGGTCACAGCTGGCACGGCACTGCAGCCCCCAGACCCACACCCATCCAGCCCCCACCATGCACTGTGTGATGCCAGGCCCCAGTAAGGCAGGAGCACCGAGTGAAACACAGGACTGGGGTGGATTCTCTGGTGGCTGCTATTAAGGCTGAGCTCATTTGCTGCAGGTTGGTAAAAGGCGCCTCTCTGCTGTTTGGAATGACCCCAACCCAGAGCCCTGCTTTTGTGAGAGGAAGGAAAAGACACTCCCATTGGGCCCTACCTCTGCTCCTGTTAGACTGGGACAAAATGTAATTTATTCTGGGGAATGGGAGCAAGGTGAGCACAGAGAGGTGTAGGAGGGGATGTGAGCTGTGCTGCAGTGAGCAGGAGCGGCAGGGGAGAGGTGTCTGTCTTGTCTGCAAACAGCAGGGCAGAGGTAGTTCCGTTGTCTGGGGAGGACTGGGAATACACTGATGCTGAGCAGCCCCTGGTCCAAACTGGAGAGAGCAGAGGCAGGCAGTCTGGGCCCAGCCTGGAGCAGAGCTGGACAGCAGCCACCGCTCTTATCATCCTCACCTTGCTGTCAGGTACTGCAAGAAATCAGGATGCAGCAACTTGAACTTCTCTGCAGATGCCTCTGGTCCAAAATACTTCTGTGGCCTGCAGCAGGGCAAGGAGAAGGGCAAAACTGTGTCACAGGAGTCCTGGAGCTACTTGGGGTTTGTCCCAGCAGGGACGGATGTCGGGGTGAGGGCAGGTAAGTCATGCCTGCATCACTGAGGGTGCTGGGGGGCTTTTGGGGGGCTACTCACTCATCCCCCTTGTCTGAGCCCTCGGGCACTGGGCTGCCCTGGATGGCCGATCTCAGCATGACGTAGTCCCGGACATCCGAGGGGATGAAGATGTACTTCAGGTCCTGCAGTGGGGGCACAGATGTGGCACTTGGAGGGGCTTTACAGGGCAGTGCCCGTGCAGGCTGGCAAGGAGCGAGGGCTCCCAAGATGGGGAGAAGGTTTGGGGGGCAAGCCCAGCCTCAAGGGACACTTCAGGACCACGTGCCCAACAAGCCCTCCGGGTCTCACCTTGGCCTGGGGGATGCGGGTGAAGCCGTACTCCTCGTAGGCGATGAGGGAGTTCTTCATGGTGTTCACCGTGAAGCCGTAGAAGGAGACCTTGGTGCCCACGTCCTCCTCGAAGCCCTTGATCACGGCACCGTTGATCCTGCGGGAAAGCCACAGGACACGTGTCCAGGGCTGGGCCCTCCCCAGCACCCACAGCCCCGTCCTGCCCGGGACCCGCGCGCACCTGAAGACCAGGTCGTGTGCGTCGATGGCCTTGCCCTGGCGCGAGCCGTTGAGGATTCCACCGTTTCCCACCACGGCACAGCGGACACAGCCCCCGGGGAAGGCGGCCCTGTTGAAGAGCTGCCTGTTGGCAGAGGCGTTGAGGAGCCGGAGGGTGCTGCCCACCACTGGAATGGAGCAGGACGGGACCGGTCAGCGAGGAAAAGGTGTGTCAGCCCACATGAGCACGCGTGCAGCACACAAAACTCACTCCATCCCCGTGCAGGAGATGGGATATGGGGACCCCAGGCAGTCCCTGCTCTCTCAGGCTTTGTGCCACCCGCTCTCAGCCCCCTCCCCCTGTTTCCAACCCTGCTCCAAACAGCAGCACTCAAGGCGAGGCGCAGGGTCACACCCAGACATCTCCAGCTCCGGCCCTGCTGATGCTGCTGCCCGTGCTGGCCACGTCTCCTCCTCACAGTATCTCTTTGCAACAGCCACCAGTTCACTTCCCCCTGCCGTCCCCAGCGCTTCCTAATCCAGGGATTGAAGCTGGCAGCTGACAGGGAGAGCAGAGAGTGGGTTTGGGGTGGGAAGGGAAACAATCTCCATCCACCACAATGGAGAGGGTTGTCCAAGCTCCTCCGGCCCCACTTAATAATCATGCACACACTGGAGCTTTTATTCAGGGAAAATGTCACAAGATGCAGCAAGAGGCATTTGCAAAGCCATGCCCTCTACCCCGTGCCCCAGGAGGTGGAGTGGGGAAAGATCAAGGTCCCTGGTTTCTCTGCAGCCTTCTCTGCCTGCCTCATGTTATCAGTCTCTTCTGCTGGACCCCTGAGACCCTAGAGTTGCCCCACATCCCCAAATCACCCCCCATCCCAGCTGAGTCTGTACCTGCAAGGGACAAGCCGTGCCAGCCGTAGGGGACGTGTCGTGTCTTCAGCCTGTTCCAGGTCTCCAGGGTGAAGTGCTGGTCCCACATCAGCACAGGGGTGTCGAAGCGGAAGATCTCCCCAAACTTGGGGTCTGCCTTGGCTCTGGCCATCACTGAGTGCAGGCAGGTGCTGGGCTGGGAAGGAGGAGGACCCCAGCTCAGCCTCCAGCCTGGGTCTGCCTTCCCTGCAACACCTCCACCCCTCAGCAGGCACCAAGGAGAGGACAAACCCAGGGACAGAAATGCTCCTTGTCCATCACATTTTCTGCTGGGTCACCCAGGCAGGGCAGTGTCCTGTGCCTTGGTTTGCAGCTCACTGGGGCTGGGGGCACCAGAGGTTGCAGGGTCACTTGAGAGTGTGAAAGGTTCAGCACCTCCAGGTGTGGGCACCCCACTGAAGGGCTCTGCTGTATGAGAACAGTCCCGGTGCCCAGGAATCGTCCACCCCTGAGTTTGGGTCCATCCTCATGATTCTCCAGCCTGGCCTGGTGGCCCAGGAGTCTCAGGATTGGAGAGAGTGCCTGATGCTGGCTCCAACTTCCATATTATGGAATGGCAGCAGGGAAACCTGGGGAGACTCACTTGTGTGGATGAAAAAGGTTGCTCCTCTGTAAACCCCTTCCAGAGGATGCTGCTCCTCCTTCAGCTTCCTCACACAGCCCTTTAACCAACAAATCCCAGCACGGAGGGACATCATGGACTTAACTGTGCTGTGCTAATGATTACCTGCTTCCTGCTGGGCTCGGGCTCCTCCAGCTCCGCAGAGGGCTTGAAGGAATTCCCACTGGAGTGGGGGAAATATATGGCAGTGTTAAAAATCCATCACTTGGGCACCGGGCAACCCCACAGTTGGCATGGGGCTCCCAGCCCACGCCAGGATTGCTGGACACCTTTCCCTCCTTACCTCTCCGAGCTGCCTCCAAGGGCCCATCTGCGGTGCAGAGTCCCCGACGGGGCCAGGACCAGCGGCTCCGGCTGCAGCAGGCTGGGAGGAGACAGTGAGGGCTCAGCTGAGGAGGTGACACTGAGCACCCCAACACCCCCACACCTGTGACAGCCACAGGGCAGGATCATGTCCCCTCCACTTGTCTCCCCTCCAGCACTGCCTGCGCCCACCCGTCCCTGTCCTTCTGCAAGCGGAGAGCCACGGACGTGCAAAACACGGGGTTTCTGCAGAAAGCACTCGTGGGTCCCACCTCCAGGAGCCCCACACACCAAAAATCACACCCAGCCCAGCCTGTGGCCTTGGGGGAATCCTGCTGAGACCATCCTGTCTCTTCCCACCGTCTCACCATTCCTGAGTTCAAGTTGGACAAGGCTGGGAAAAGCCGAACAGCCCAGCAGGAAACTTTTAGTTGTTACACTTGGAGAAGCAATCAACAACTGGGGTCTGCAGGCTCTTGGGGTGTATGAGACCTCGTCTGCCAGGGGGGCAGCTGGAGCATGCCCTGGTCCTTCATTTAGCACTGGGAGACAAAGGCAAGGGCAGCCCACCCCGAGAAATCTGGGGTGCCCTGAGCCCCAAGGGGCCAGGAAGAGCTGACCCAGCCCCCCAGGGGGGAACTGGGGCTGGGGGCAGCCTGGCAAGCAGGAGGTGGGAGCCCACCGGAGGGGAACAGGCTCCCATTCATCCCCGCACAGAAAGGCCCTTCAGAGCCCCCCGGCGCTGCCGCCAGCCCAGCCAGCAGGTGCTCAGGCCAGAAGGGGGGTATTGTGGAGGAGACAAGGGCCCCTTGTTACGGGATCTCTGCCTGGGAGCCTGGGGACAGGTAGAGGCAGGTGGGGAGCGGAGCTCTGCCTCCCCCCTGGCCCCCGCCAGCGCGACGCTGCCTGGCAGGGCAGGCATTGGGTTTCCGTTCCTGCCACGGCCCCTGTCAACAACAACAGCGCCCACAGCCCTGCCCAGGAGCGGATCCAGACCTGTTTGCCACCCAAAACCTGCTCTGAGCCACCCTGGGGGTACAGCATGACATGGGGGGATGGCCCAGTACCCTGCCTGGGGTCCAAGAGGGGTCCATCAAGGTGGGACTGAGCCATTCCAGGGAGACGCCGGAGATGCAGCTTTCTGCAGGGCCTCTCTGGGTTATCCCTGCAAGGATCCAACTAACCCCAGCCTGACCAACCTTGCCTGTTCCCTTGGCCTGAGAAGGGGAGCACAGGGTCTGTGCACAGCAAGGCCAAGGCCATTAAAACTGTACCAGACCTGGTGGTTACTCTGAAGGCTGCTCTTTCAGCCCAGGTACCAACAGCACACCCATCACAGCAAAGCTCATCCACACAGGTGTCTCACAGGAGCAACCAGGAGATCCCTGGATGCAGAGTCAGCTCAGCCAAGGCAAACTGCCCTGGGATCCAGGGAGCTCACCCCAGCCCTGCTTGCTGCCTCCATCTCATTTTGCAGGAGATCCCCAGCCCAGGTGCCTCACCAGCAGGAGCTTATCAACACTAACACCATCCAACCAACAGACCAACAGAAACCCAGAACAGGTTTGAACTCAACTCCCTGCATGCAAGGCCCCTGGGCTGGACCCATTTTCTGGCTGCAGAAGTACAGCTCCCCACCAAATTCTGAAGTCATTACCCTCACCCACCCTGTCCAGGCTTGAGCTGCAGCCAAACAGCCCCTCCCTCTTCCTATCATGCTCACGAGCCTCAGCCGCACATCTCTGCCCACCCAAACCCTCCCCAGCCCTCCAAGCTCTCCCACTCTTGTTTCTTGGTACAGACCCTTCCATGGCTCATGTCATGCCTGCAGGAAGGCAGGCAAAGTCCTGGACACTGGCAGTGGGAGGGTGTTGTGCTACTGTCTGAGGTTCCAAAGATGCTGTGGGAGCTCTGAGGGGCTCAGCCCACCTGTACCCAGGTGGGCACAGCCAGCCTGGCAGGTTGGCTCCTGATGACGTTCCATAGGAGCTGGGACCCACCTCCACCCGTGGCCAGGCACAGCAGGTGGCACTTGCTCCTCGTTTCTTCCAGGACTTGTGCTGAACTGATAAACCAGTGCCAGCACCTCCCTGCACTCACATCCCAGCTGCAGGTGCTGGAGCCAGCTCCCCAGCAAAGCCACTGCCCAAACCCTGCCAGGAAGGGCGTGGGGCAGCTGGCCCCCCACCAGAAAGCAGATCAGTGGCATGAAGGGGAGCCAAGCGCTTTGACGTCACCCGCCAGGATGTGGTGAAGCACCTCGTGATGCTTGGTTGACTCAGAAGATGACAACCCTCCCCAGGACCAACAGATGCACAATGGGGCTCTGGCAAGGAGTGGCCGTGGCTGCCCTGGCAGTGGCAGCAGAGCCAGCCAGGCTGGGTGCACTCTCTCACCACCTGGACATTCACAAATGTGACATTTTTGGTCCAAGGCCATCCTTTAATTCCTGAAGATAACACTGTGTGCGAGTGTTGTGAGCACACACTCCGGCCTTATCTTCAGAAAACACTCCCAGGGCCCCACATCTGAGGGAGCCAAAGTAACAAGAACCTGCTCTTGGAGGCATTTGCTCCATCCTGCTGTGAAGGGCTGAGCTCCAGGAAGCATCTTTCCCTGGTGTAGTGCTGAAGCAGCATGGAAAGGCTGGGCAGAGCTCAGTGCTCTTCCTGTCAGCCCTAATAATAAAGCCACAGGCAGAGCTGACAGCTCACCAGCGGGGTTTGGGAGAGATGGACAGGCAGGGATTAGGAGTGGGATATGGCTGTGCCCAGCTGAACCCTGGGGGCTCCAGGGATTCAGCTCCCTTCATCCTTGCGTGGCTGGCTCGGGGGAGATGAGAGCATTTCACCCATCTCCATAGGACCTCACAGCTGCCACCAGCTTTGTGCTGAGCTGGAAGGGGGCTCAGCATTGCTGTGGGTATCTGGTCCTGGGGTGATCTGGTGCCGGCAGCAACCACCATCCATCAGGGGATCAGCTTCCCTCCAACCCTCTCTGTCCTCCTGTCCATCTGCATAGGGGCACTGCTCACACAAACCTCCCCAGGAAACGTGGTCACCTGCACCCACACGTGAGCACCCTGACCCTCCCGTGCCAGCAGGCAGAGTGGGAAGTGAGTGCCCTGTGGTGGTACCTCAGCCTTTGGAACGCCGGCCATCCCGGTTCCACCTCCGGACTCGGCCCCACATCCGTCGGCAGAACTGATTCCTCCAGTGCACAGCGCAGCCTGGGGGAGCAGCAGTCATGGGGCACCACGTTTATAAACACAGGGAATCAGAGCCAACAGGACCTGCTCGTTTGGGTTTAGCTCTAGAGGCTGGATTGAAGCCAAGAGGAGAGTCCAGTAGAGCTTTGGAGAGCAGCTCAGCTCCGTGTTACCTCACCCTGGGCTCCTCTCTGGGGCTGGGTGAGCTGATCCTTGGTCCCATCAGTCACCGGGCTGGAGCCCAGGCTGGCTTTGCCAGGGAGGTGACCTGGGGCAGGTCCAGGCAGGGTGAGGAAGTGGCAGCCTGACATATGGTGGGGAGAAACCACTCCTGGCTTCCATCTCATGGCTTTCCTCCACGCCCTGGTTTTGGGTTGAGCTGTGGATCCTGTGACAGGGCACAGCTGGTTTCCACTCCTAGCTCCAGAGTGGTCTCTGGGTATGTTCTGCTGCCCTCATGGGCCTCAGTTTCCCCTCTCATGGACATCAAGCTCTTTGTGGGGAGCTGCTCTGCACCCCAGCTGTGACATGCCCCGAGCACTGTGTGGTTCTGGCTGACACTACACAGCCAAGGGTGGAAACAGCCAGCCTGTGCCCAAATGGCTGGGGATATCCTGCTCCACAAGCCCAGCAGGGGAGGGGATCTCTGCCTTGGGCAAGATGGGATGGGGCAAAGAGAGCCCCCAGCTACCAGCTGGGGAAGAGGCAGCATCTGGACCCCAGGGCAGCCCATCCAGCTGCATCCCCAGCTACTCCCAGAGCAAATCTGTCTGCCCTCAGCCCACCCCCTGCAGAACCAGCCCCAGTCCTCACAGTATCCCCAATTCCCGGGCAGCACCCAGGCTGCTGGGCTCTGTCACACCGAGGGCACCCAAGAGCACCCAGGAGGAGGTGAGGGACACCCACAGCGCTCTCCTGGCATATCCCCTGGTGCTGCAGGGCAGAGGGCGGCTGGTCCCGCAGCCCACAAGCGCTGTGCAGGCTCCCTCACCCCCTGCCCACTCATCCACGCTCCCGGGGGCTCCCTGGGGAACCCCAGCACTCCACCCCGCTTGGCACCGTGGAGGCTCAGCAAGGGGCTCGGGGAGGTTGGAGGACGCAGAGAAGGCAGACGAAGAGGGATTGCAAATTGCTGGAGTTTGGGAAACGCTGCAGCCCCGAGACTTTGCGAGCAGTGAGGCGCAGTCCGGGGATGCCGGGGGGCAGCCCGGGGGACCCGAACGGGCTGGGGGGCAGCCGTGCCCTGCCCTTGCAATTGGGGGGTCAGTGCAGCTCCACAGGGGCCAAACCTCCCCCCAGGACAATCTGCTCGGATCCTCCATGAGCCCAGCGGGGACACGCGGGGCTCGCGGCGGGTTTCACGGAATCACAGAACCACAGAATATGCCGAGTTGGAAGGGACCCAACAAGGATCACCGGGTCCATCTCCCACCCCTGTGCCTGGGTTTGGTGGGCAGCTGAAGAGGGTTTGATCCTGCCCTAGCGGGCAGGACCCTCAGCCGCCCCTGGACCCAGTAATGGTTTCTTTGCACTGTGATGGGCTGCACCCACGTGGGGACCCCTGCAGACCCCCACGGCCCCGGGGTCCCGCTCTGGGCACCCTTGGGCTCGGCTGGCGGCCGTGGGCAGGACCCGGTGCTCGGGGTTCCTCGGAGCGGGGGCAGAGCCTGCTACGAGCACGTTTTCCAGACCAGCCAACGACCAGGGGGCACAGCTGGAAGAACCCGCCCTAAGGGGCCCACACTGGCACCCAAATTCCCCCTCCCCATCCCAGTGCACGACACCTCTTGCTGGATTTGCACATCCTTGCCTCCCACCCCCATTCCCGGTCCCCCCTTACCTGGCTATGATCCTCTGGCTAGTGGGCGACTCCACCGTAGTGTAGTAGTGACTGTAGAGGAGCAGGGAGGATGTTAAACCTGCCAGGAGCAAAAGGCAGAGCCTTTTCCAGTGCGGGGACCCCATCCCGGGCACTTCAGCCACTGGAGTCGCGCAGGCGAGCGGGAGCGGGGGAGCCGGCCCCGGGCACACAAAACTTCCCAGCCCCTCCCCTCTCCCAGCCCGGTGGGCGCGGACACCGCTATGTCCTGGCTCCGTCCTGCCCTGGGTGCCCAGCTGCACCTCGGAGCAGGCTGGGATATTCCTCCGGAGCGGTGGGAGGAAGGGTGTGAGCCGGAGGGAGGAGGCACCAGGCTGACTGGTTCAGACTTGCTGAGAAAAAAAGCACTTTTGAGCTGCTTTTTCTCCGCGCTGGGGGATTAAACATTTACCCAGACCGGCACGCAAATGCGATTTTTTTTTTTTCTTTTTTACCTCTTTTTCATGCTACCCACCCACAGCTCACAAACACGGTTCCCCTCTCTGTAACTTTCCTGTTCAACTAAAAGCACGTGCGTTCGCCGCCGGCTGCTTCCCAAACAGCAGCACCCACACACCCCACGGTGCCACCCCCGAGCGAGGCCGCCGGTTATTTTACGCTTATCAGAAGCTCCAGGCTCTGAAGTCAAACCGAGCTCCCACCCTGGGACGTACCCGCACACGGCAGCGCGCTGGTTAACCCGCCACGAGGGAGAAAATGTGGGGGGAAAGGGAAGAACGGGGGACACTGCTGGGGTGCTGCCCCCGGCCCCGTTCGGGCTGAACGCATCGCTCACCCACACTGTGTGTTTGCAGCAAACAAAACCGTTCGCAGCTCTGTGGCGAGCCCGACAAAGAGTTTGGGCTGAGGGAAAGAGGGAAAGGCGAAACGTGTTCGGAGGGTTTGGGAGGAAATTTGCATGAATTATTTTGGTGTTTTCGGAAAGGATGTGCTTCAGTTTCTTTTTCGAAAGAATATTTCGATGTTTTTTTTTTAGTCAAACTCCGAAAGAAGCAGCCCTGCGAACTCAAGGATATGCATACCAAAATGTTTGTTGCAGAGGGGGGAAGGGACTCGGCAGGAAAACAAGCGTTTGCCATTGAACTGTAGGGATTTTTGGGGGGTTGGGTTTTTAGGAAGTGACCAGACTCGGGGAACAGCAGGATGAGGAGTCCCACTGTGTCTGCGGCTCCCTGAGCATCCACGTGTTTCTTCTCGGTATCACCTACGTCCAGCCTCTCCACAAATACCTGCTTTCATTATTCAGCCCCAAAACCCAGGACTAAACCCCATCCCTGCTCCCGAGTCCCACTGCACACCCCCAGGCTGGTGTACTCACAGCTGCGTTTTCCCCAACACTCCTTTATCCCCCCAGATCCAACCACCCCCCACTCCCATTCCTGCCTGCCCAGACACGTTTCCAATGATGCTGCTTGTTCGAAGGAAGAATAAATGCAAGAATAATTTTAATAGGAGTTTGTTTCAGTCTCCACTTCCTTCCACTATTGCAGGTCTCCCCGTTGCCAGCCCTGGTCCTCTGGGAATTTTGGCTGTGTGGGAATGGCACCATGCTGACATCCATGAAGTGCCCAGCAAGCATCGATGGCAATGCAGGGAGCAGGTCTGTGCCCACGGCTCACAGTGGTGGCATAGGAGAGTGGACACTGGACCTGGGACACCATGAGGGGATGGTGACCAGGCTATTTTAAAGAAAACTTGCAGGGATCCATCCCTGCTGTCGTGCAGGGACTGGGGGAGCCATGGCAGAAAGGTTGGCTTGGGGTGTCTTGGGGAAGGAGAGAGCAGGCAAGAAGCTGGAAGGACTGAACAGACCATCACCACTTGGACACACAGGGATGAAATCGAGCCTGAAGCTCAGCTGGAGCCAAAACTCCAAAAGGATGGGTGGGAAGAGGGGTTTACATGAGCCCTGGTGGCAAAGGGCAGCTCAGAGAAATGGGGTGCAGCAATGGAAGGATTTGATGCTTTTTCCTCTATCACTAAAGGTTGTTCCCAGCCCTTGGGGGTACTGGCATCATCTAGAGGACTCAGGGCCAGCAGAGCGGGGTTAGGAGTCTGGGATCCAAAGGTCCCCCCACCTGGAACCTGTCCCCACCTGGAACCTGTTCCCACCTGGAGTGAGGGTCTGCCTTGTTCACTCTCACCCACTGGATTCGCTCCTGCGAGCTGGAGCCGCGGCTCACGTGCTCTTGACTCTGGCCCTTCATTAACTCCAGCTAATTATTACCAACTGCTCTCATAAGTCACAGGGGACATAGCAATTCCTGGCTGGAGGTGGATGACCAATGGCCCAGAGGAAGTGACCTGTGGAAAGTCAGGAATTTGCCATTTGGAAACATTTATGGCCCATTCATGTAAATGTGGTTGAGTGGCAGCTTCAAGGGCTGCAGGAGCTGGTTTATTCACATTGCTCCCATCCCTCTGTTTCCATGATATATGGTTTTCTACTGTTGGTTTTATTTTCAGCGGGGTGAAAATGAGATGCACAGTTCTTCATCTGCTCTACTTGTTTTGTGCTACAATGCATTTTGGACTATGCCCCAAAATTAAGTGGTGCTTAATTTAGAAGTTAAATAAGTGTAAAAAAACCTTCTAGGATGATAGTTGCCAAATAAAGATTAGGAAAAGAACATAAAAGAAATTACAATGAAAACCAGTAAGTATCATTTTTAGCCTGGGTTTTTTATTCCGGTGATTATTTCTTGGAAACAGAACCCAGTCCCTCCACATGGCTTGAGAGTGTGAGAGGAGAATAAACACATTTTGCACCAGCTGGCCGTCAGCCACAGCTTGGTACAGAAAAGTCTTGTGGTCTTTGCCACGATGAACTGCCCAGCTGGGAGAAAGAGATCTCCAAAAATCTCCTGGAGTATTTGCACATCCAAATTTGTCCCGCGCAGGTCAGAGGTGCACTGAAGAAGGTGCCAAAAATCTGCTCATAAAACGCGTCCCTGAAATTCAAAGTCTGGGCGCCGGGAGCAGGTTGCTGTGTCAGCCCTGCTGGAGAACGTGGGGCCATATGGCTGCCTGAGGAGGCACGGCCATCACGTCATGAAACATTCATCACCAGGTGTCCCGGGAGGCTGACGCATGGCCCCTTCCCGGCGGGGCAGGGAGGGCAGCGGGAGCACCTCGGCCAGGCCTCCCCTCGCCAGGCTCCCTGCCCGGGGCAGGGAGTGCAGCTCTGCAGCCAAACTGAGCTGGTGTGCCCTTGTTCAGAGAAGGGCAACAAAGCTGGAGAAGGGGCTGGAGCACAAGTCTTGTGAGGAGCAGCAGAGGGAGCTGGGGTTGTTTAGCCTGGAGAAGAGGAGGCTCAGGGGTGACCTTATCACTCACTACAATCCCCTGAAAGAGGCTGTAGCCAGGTGGGAGTCGGGTTCTGCTCCCAGGCAACAAGCAACAGGATGAGAGGATGTAACCTCAAGCTGTGCCATGGGAGGTTTGGGTTGGACACGAGGAAGAATTTCGTCACATAAAGGCTGATTGGACATTGAAATGGGCTGCCCAGGGAGGTGGTAGATTCACCATCCCTGGAGGTGTTTAGGGAAAGAGTGGTTGACGTGGTAATGTCGGTTCACAGATTGAACTCAATGATCTCAGAGGTCTTTTACAACCTAATCGATTCCATGATTCTAATGATCTTTGTGCCAGTGTGGCAGGATGTGGCCCACCAGGGAAATGCACCCTTTACTCCCTTCCTGCTCCTCCCCAAAGCAGGAAGGCTGTGGGGATGAGCCCTGGGCTGAGGTGGTATGTCAGGACCTGGCGATTGGTGGCAGGACGTGGCTCACGTTGGCTCACGTTGGCTCCTCTTGGTGCTGCTGGACCCAGCCCAGCTCTTATCGCAGTGTCTGCGCATGGCAGAGCCCTTGGCCAGCCCTGGACCGCTGACCAGGGCCGAGATAAGCCAAACACACAGTTCAAAGGTCACCCCCTCTCTGCTGGCATGAGGCAACCTGTGAGGCTCTGGGCCATGCCCTGGAGGGGTGCAGAGCTGGGAAACCTTCCCCCTTCTTGCCAGCTCTGGGCCAGGCAGAGCAGATGTGGTCTGATCTTTCCCTGTTCTTAGCAGGGCAATCAGTCCCTGAGGGCTCCTCAAAGCCACATGGCCATGGGGACAGGCCAGGCTCTATCCCCAGAGCACACAGCTGGGGAGAGGGGACACCATCTCTGAGTGTGGGTGGGCACCAGCCCCTTATCCACCCATATGTGTGGTCCCATCTGACACTTCATGGCTGCGGTGGGAAGGATAGAGGGAGCTTTGGGATGTCCCCAGGACTCAAAGAGTGTCTTTCCAGGATTTACCACCCCAAGGGCTGGGTCAGCCCAAGCTGGGAAAGCCCTGCAGCACCCAAACTCAGCCCGGTAGAGGAGCCCAGACTACCATAGCATCTTGGTGTGGGAAGCAGGGGCTGCTGCACCCCCTGGAGCTGTTTACCTGCAGGGTAAAACCAGCACTTGGAGGGCTGACTGGCAGGTCAGCTGGTGCTTTTTGCACAACAAAGCCATAGGCTGCTCCTTTATCTCGTTCTCCCTCCCCTATTATCAATAGTTTTTCTGGTCCAACTGGATTTACCTGCTACCACATCCCCAAGAAAGGGAGAAGGTCCACACAGCGGGAGGTGAGGAGGGTGAACCCACCACCCCTGCACACCCAAGGCCTGCCCCAAACCTCTCTTTTCACATTAATAGCATCTGATAAGATACCAGCACAAGGCTTTTTGTGCTGACCTGGAGCAGGCACATACCTCTGCTACACTCCCACAGCATCCCATCAGCCACAGCAGCTCCAGAGCAATGCACCTCGAGGGAGCACCTGCTCCATGCTGGGAAGCTCTGGCTGCTCTGTGCCTCAGTTGCTTGCCTGGGAAGAAGAGAGACAGGGGTGATAGTCTGGATCATGACACAAGGCTGCCTTGGAGCTGTGTATGGCACACACAGTGGCTCCCTCTGGCACCTGCTTGGGTTTGGTCTTGGCTGGCAGCACAGGCAGGTACCTCAAACCCCAAGGTTTGTGTCTGTGAACACACAGCAGGTCGTGGTGGTGCCTGCTCCTGTTAGACAGGTGAGCAGTCCCACTGGAAGAAGGAAGAAGTGGCAATGAAGCAAAAGATTCAAAGCCCTGCCAGGAAGGTGACAGTGTGAGAGCTCCTGGGTGACAAGTGGCTTTGGTTCCTGCAACCTGGCAGGGAATATTTAGAGGCTGTTAACTCCTGGGGAACGCCAGGAGGAGTCAGGCACGGCTCTAATGGTACTCACGGTACTCACCAGCAGCTTCTGAAAAAAGCAGGACTGACACAGCAGCAGCTTCTGGACGTGCTGAGACACAGCTGTGTATTTATTACCCAAATCAAACGTCTCTGTTTAAACCCTGCAGCCCCCGGAGCTCCCGGCCGTCAGTGGGGAATCCCCCGCTGGTCGCTGGCACTGGGTGTCGTGTCCGTGCACGACGAGGAGTCGCTGTGTCTGAGCACCCCGGGGGATGTCACACCCAATCCCGCCGTCGGTCCCTCTGCCTGCGCTGCCCTCAGCTCCGTGTCGTGATGCAGGAGCCGAGGCCACACCTTTACACGCTTTGTGAGCGGCACTCACAGGTGCCAAAACTCTGCTCCATGTGCCCCTACACACCCCAGGGAGCCCCCGGGCCGTAAATCCCGTTGGCAGGTAGGTGTTACAAAGCAGAGGAGACCGGGGGACAACGGCGTGGTGCAGCGTGGGCAGCTGCAGGGCTGTGCATGGCACTGGGACACGGTGCCAAACCTGGATGCGCCACACTCGGCAACGTGCCCGCAGGTCCCTGAACAGGAGCTGCCACCTGGTGGCACAGGGAAATCCTGCTGCCCGGCCAGCCACAAGGATGGGGATGTTTGGGGTGGCCCTGCACCCTGGCACTGGCTCTGCTGAGCTGCACTGAGCAGGCTGGGGCTACTCCAGCACAGTCCTGATTTCGCCCTGGGACACTCACCCAGCTGGGGTCTCGCCCTAGCCCCAGATCCTGTGGCAGCTGTAGCTACCCTCCACAGGTTTTGTTCCATTAGTCTGTGCCAGGACAGAAGCTGGCTGGGAAATGGCACCTCTGAGCCCCCTCAGCTTTCTGGGTGGCTGCTCTGGATCTGATGCCACAAGATCAGGTGGCTCTGGTGAGGCACAGCTGGACTCGTGCTGCAGGGGATGTGTCCTGGTGTGTGCCACACCTCAGCCAGCCCACGGTGGCACAGGATGTCCTGGTGCCACCAGGGGGGACAGGAGCAAAGGAAGGAGGTGAAGGGGATGGCCAGGTCAGAGCAGCTTTCCTGGGATCAGAGATGATGGGACTCTGAGCTCGCTGGGAAACTCCAGAGCACAGCAAAGGCTCTTCTCCAGCCAAGGTTATCCTTGATAACACCACACTGGTGCCAGTTGTGTTGAGAGGAAAGCCTGGAGGGAACAGGCACTGCTGGTGGGAAAAGCCTCCTGGGAAGTTTCCTTCCCTTAACTCTGGGAAGCCTCAGCACTGGGGAGAAATGTGGACTGGGGGTTGCCAGTCCATCCCCAAAGCCTCCTCACCCATGGGGGGATCCTCGTTTAGTGGGGCTCAGCCCCATCCTGCTTCCCAGAGGAGAGGGAAACAAAAGAGGAGGAGGGGGAAGGGAAGGGTCTAAGAGAAACTTCTTCCAACTTGTCGGGAAGAGAAAAGCCTATTCAGGCAGGAAGAATACCCGTGCGGAGCTGGTCACTAAGCAACCCCCAGCAATGTGGTATGGCCTGAGGGACAGGCAAGGAACCAAAAGTGCCTCGCTGCCCACCAAGAGTCCCGGCAGGGAGAGCCTGCAGGGCCTGGGGACAGGGGACACGAGGGGTGCACAGCCACCACGAGGGGCTGCGACACCCAGGGGGGTCCAGAGCTGCTGGTGCAGGGGTTCCTCCTCAGTCAGCTCTGGAGGATGACCAGCCTCCATCAGGCTTCCCGTTTGCTGCTCAGGAAGGATTTGTGGTCTGCTCCTGTGGCTCCCTGTGGGCCTGGTGTTCACACGTGGCTACATCATTCCCAACAGAGGCACAGTGCATTTGGGATAGCTCCCTGCTCCCACGAACACTGTGGGAGTGTATGGGCAGAGCAGCCCAACTCAGGCTACGCCCTCTCCCAGAGAAGCTGAATTCTGCATTTAGATTCAAAATGTGAGGGGCTGTCCTTTGCAAACAAGCTCGGTGAGACATGATCAACTGCCTGGCCTCTCGGCAGCACAAGGGAAAAGGGACAAAGGTAATCAAGCCTGACGAACCCTGCTGACAGTCCCAGCTGAAATGCTTCCCTTGGGCTCCAGGGCGTCCCTGGAGACGCTGCTTCCCCATCAGAAACGTTGCAGAAATGGGAAAATACTCACAGCCAGAGCAGGTCCAGTGTGCAGGTGGTTAACTCCAGGGAGATGCCCTGGACGCTGGAAGTGGCTTTTTGTCTGCACAGTGTCACAGGGGGGAACATCCAGCCCTTCACACATTTGCCTTGAGCATCTGATACACTTGGAGTGGACAAACCTTCCTCTGGGAGGTGTTTGGCCAGTGCTGATCCCTGTCCTGCAGGGACAAGGTGAACAAGTAGGGGATGCTCAGGTGTGTCCACACAAACTGAGAGCTGCGAGAGATGATCTCAATAACCTTCAGTCCTGCCCTTCCCTGGCTTCGTTATCTGCTACATCTCAGCCTTTAAAGCATCAGCCCTGGATGCACTAAATAACCACAACCCACAGGGCTACAGTGAAAGATCAGCTTGGCCAAAGTAGTGCCATTTATTTTACATACAAAACCCCTTTGAGGAGGCCAACATGCTGCATGTGTCCTGCACACAGCACCGTGGGGCACAGGCACTCCATCCAGCAGCAAGGAAGCATCCATCCCTGGCCAGCTCTCCTGGCAGGAGGACAGACACAGTGCTCTGGGCACAGCTGGGAGCCAAGCATGACGAAGTCCAGCTAAGCAAGGACTTGGCACACCAGGACCATGCCAGAAAATTCACATTTTATGCAGCCATGGGATCCCTGGAGAGCAAGAGACACAAGGTACTGCATGTCTGCTGCACCACGGAGAGCAGTTACCTGCCCTTGAGCTGATGGCAGTGCTCCTTTGGAAGTGTCACAAGGCCACACTGGGAAGCAGAAGTGAGACTCGTTCTCTCTTGAATTAGTCACCTGGAAGTGTCCAGTCCATCCTCTTTATCTGCAGGGAGCAGAGTGAGAGCAGCACCTCCAGCAATAAAGTCAACTTAAGACAGGATCTGTGTGTCCACCTCCATCCACTGACTCCTGAGGGAGCTTGTTTGGACAATACCCAACTCCACAATCGGTATCACTAATGGAGAGGATCCTCCAGAGCAGAAGTAGCCCCAGCCTGAGGAGCATCTCCTTGCAAAGAGAGAAAACTTGCACTAAATAAAGGACACTGGACCATATGCTACCCAAATCCATCCTGGATTCTGTTCTCCCAATGCCTGTGCCTACAACAACCAGCAGGAGTCTTGGAGCACAGCCACAAGGATTTTGTTGGCACTCTGCATTTTCTTGTTCTTCTCTGGGTCTGCAGCATTCACATGTTTGTGGAAGTGTTGTGAAAGAACAGAGGTGCTGCAGGAGGGAAATGTCTTTGTGGGGATGAAATGTGCCTGGCAGTCCAGAACTAACCTTGGCTCTGGTGGTCCTCTTCTGTTCCCAGTGAGGCGTTGAAATTTCCCAGGCAATGGCCCTTGCCACACAGTCAGGATCTCTGGTAAAGCTTCATGATATTCTCATCGTGAAGCTTTTTCCACACCTCCTTCTCCAGTTTGAAGTCGTGGTTAATGTAGAAAATCAGCCGCTTCCATTCCTTGTCGTAGTAGTGATCCGAGTACTTCTCGTGCCCCTCCGTGATGTAGCCATAGGCACTCACCTGGGATAGATGGAGACCTCACTGGGCAGGGGGACCAAGGGTGGGGGGAGCTAAGTGAAATACAGGACACAGTTCCCAAACAAAGGGAGGGAGCACAGGACAGAGACGCCAGTTGGGGCTCCTCTGGTCACCCTGCATGGGGGCCCAGAGGGACCAGATTATGAGCACTGGCTCCTGCTATCCTCTCACTGCCTCCCTGTGAGCTCACATGCTCCAGGTCACAGCAGGCTTCACAACCTGTGTGTGAGCTATTCTGGGGCTGTTTCTCTTGTCTTCAGTCTGCTCCTCCACAGCTGACACAAGCCCACATCCTCTCAAGGCAGACAGTAGGCAGGGTTGTAGCCACCCCTGCTCTCCCCTGTCCCCGCTGCCCGACAGTGCTGGGTGCAAGAATCATGGTGCCCTTACCCTGTCACAGAGGTGGAGGGCGGTCAGCAGCAGGAAGGCTCCTGTTGTGGGTCTGTACAGTCTCCAGTACTGCTTTTCCAGACTTTTAGATTTTAAAAACCTGCAGCAGGAGAGAAGAAAGCACAGAGTAGTTGCTGGGTGTGGTGTTTCAAGCCGGGCACAGCTTTCCCTCTGCAGCCTCTGTCACATCTTCCTTCCTTGCAGCAGGTTGTGGCCATATGAGGCATTTCAGAGAAGCCATGAGTACCCCCAGAACACTCCATCCCCTGCACTGCAACCTCAGCACAGCTCTGCCCCAGCTTTATGGAAGTGGTCAGTCTGGAGGCAGAGGGGATAAAGAGGGGATGGATTAAAGGATCTAGTAGGTTAAAGCCCACTACTCTTAAGTCTGTCCTTTGCCTTGCAGTGCAGAAGTGGCTTTGAAGCTCTGTGGTATATCCTGCTCCCCATCCACATCTAAGAGTAACATGAGACACAGGGAAGGTGCAGAGGAGGGTCACAAAACCTTCCAGGAGCTGCATAACCTGTGTTATGACAGGAGTTGTTTGGAAAGCAGGAGTCCACACCAGGACAAAATAGCATTGAGTCCTGATGGCCTTGGAAAGGACCCAAGTCAGAGGGGAGACGTCAGAATGAGCAGGGAGTGCCGGCCATCTGGCTCTCAGGGAAGGCAGAATGCAGCTCTCAAGGAGACTGAAGGGTAAAGGCAGCCAAAGCAGGCACGACAGGAGCTCCTGTTCCTACATCTCGGTCACGTGTGGCCCACGATGGGCAGAACTCAGTGACAGCAGGCTTGTGGACAGGATTGGAGAGGCACAGAAGAACAGCCACACCAGGCAAATGGGGTGCTGAACAAGGGCCTGTTACGGTGTTTGAGAGGATAAACAACTCAGGAATCTAGAAGAAATCTCTGGAGAGAAGGTCTGTCACAGAGCCCTTCTCCAAGGCGCTCAGCAACGGAGGGTTGGTCCTGAACTAGATCAACTATTCTGGCACTTCAAAAACACTCTTTCCACATCTAAAGCTGCCATTTGCCCAGGATCTCTTTTGGCTGCAGAAAGCCAAACTGTCCCCAGCTCACAAATTCTGGATGACTACCCACCACTAACTTCCCACTGCAGCACCACAGAGAATTTCAGCTGAGTGCACACTGCTGAAGTTTATCCCCAGGCTGCTGGTGTGGCTGAACTGCAGTTACACGGGAGCAGAGAGCTGGGAGGAGAGCCCAGAGACAGACAGAGATGGTGCTGGCCACCACCACAAAAAAAACCCCATTAGAGCACATAACCCCCAGCTCACCTGTTCTTCATGTATCTGAGGAAATCAGGGTGAACCACCAGGTATCTGTCCATTGTGAAATCTTTGTCAAATTTCTGCCGGGGCATCTGCCTAAAGACAGGAATGAGGAGACTCAAGATGAGATCCTACACTTCATCACAGCTGGAAAGGATCAGCACTTGGTGGTAAGAGAAGAACCACAAGCACTGGGCACTTATTCTGCAACATTTCCCAGATTACAACAAAGCCTCTGTAGCCTGTGTGCGTTGCAGAGGAAGAGATCAGGGAGGAGAGGCAACAACAGGAGACAGGAATATCAAATATCATGTTTGTATAGGCAGGAATTGGTGAAAGCAGGCTTTCATCCATGAGCAGGCCACCATGTACAGACACCAAACCAGACAGCAGAATGTGCTCGTCCCAGAGGTCCTCAGAGCTTTCTCCAAGCTCTGGCCACACATCACTGAAATCAGCTCTGGGAAGGAGGTGTATTGGTTACAGCAGTGCTCAGAGCTGTGGAGGAAATGAGATGTTTCTACAAACAAATCTGCCAGGGGAGGGAGGCTTTAGCCTGGCTTTACCCTGGCCTGCCCCTCTTCAGGGCTGAGCACTGTGTAGAGGAAAAGGGCAAAACAGAGAGCTCCTCGCTACAGGGTGTAGGGGACAGCTGGTTTGTTTTTACCCGCTGAGGTTCAAGAATCCTTTCCTGATGTCCTTGTTGAGCAGAAGAGCCTTCAGCCACTCATAGTCTCTAGCTCCCTCCAGGAAGTGAATGTATTTGACATGCTAAGAAAACAAATGAGCATTAACCAACAGCACTTTTAAAACAAAATTAAAGCAGACGTCTGCTTTAAAGACAAAATGCAAGCAACACAAAATGCAAGCAAGCTCACTGAGTTTCTTGGACACACATCTTCAGTCTGAAGCTTTCAACTACCCCACAGAAGCAGAATGGAGGTAACATCTGATGTGCAGCTTCTGCTACATGCCAAAAGGCTGGGGTGGGACTGACACAGCTTGCTACTGCAAATACTCACTCCCAGCCAAGGCACTGCAGGTTCCCTCAGTGAGGGAAATGCAAAAGTGCTGGCTCACCCCTTTGCATGGCAAGAACAGGACTGAAGGCCACAAACAGCATCCCATCAAAGCTGTGTGCATCCATGCATCCAAGCATGGACCCGACTTACTTTCTCCCGTGGGATGTTGCTGAACCCTCTGCGTCCCAAGATCTGAAGAGATGAAACCAGGGAGTAGGCTGTGAATCCATAAAAGGATGTTTTTGTTCCCACATCTTTTTCGTAACCTTTGATTACAGCCCCGCTCACCCTGACCGAGGAAATCA
This sequence comes from Myiotriccus ornatus, assembly GCA_036023395.1. Lineage (NCBI taxonomy): Eukaryota > Metazoa > Chordata > Aves > Passeriformes > Tyrannidae > Myiotriccus > Myiotriccus ornatus. The sequence goes on from JAYRBT010000043.1 coordinate 7,697,850, forward strand.
GAGGAGCAGAGTTAGGCGACCACTGCAAACCCTCACATCCACGTTCCTAACAGGAAAAGATAGCGTGAGTCTGGAGCAAGGGAGGACTAGGCCTGTTCTGAGCGACACCCTGATCGGCAGCAGAGCCCCTGCTCTGCAGATGGCTCTTTGTGGCTCATCCGTGAACACTTGGGCTGTGGGAGCTCAGGAACTTGGCAATTACTTTTTGACTTTTTGTCTCCTCATGCCATGAGTAGTTTTGGCATTTGGGAATCAGTGCAACAGTAGAAGAGACAAAGTGATGCAGCCACAACTACCTGCTGGCCCAGAAAGTAGCTGTTAGGTTAAGGTAGCTGTGCATCCTCTGAGGTGGAAGCCTGTCTTACCGGAAGACGTAGTCGTGGGAGTCAATCTCCTGGCCCATCCCAGAGTTATTCAGTATTCCTCCATTCCCCACGACAGCACAGCTGATGCATGTTGGAATGCTGCTGTTACGGTTGGCCAGGAGCAGCTGCTGGTGTGGGTTCGGGGGCAGCAGGGACATGACCTCCTTCACCACTGTGAAGCAAAGATGGTGGAGAGTTATCAAGGGCCTTTGGGATGGACACAGTGAAATCACCACAGTTTGCACCAGGAGGTCCACCTAGCCTTTGACAGGGAAATGCTGCAAAGCTCCAGCTACTTGGCATCAAGTTCCTGTTGGGAGTCTGATGGTCCCTTCCCATCTGACAAGCCCTGAGGGACTCACGTGAATAATTCAGGTCCATGAAGCCATATGGGGGTACAAAATGCTCCAGGCGGTTCCATTCACTGTCACTGAAATATCTCCTGTCTGTGAAGATCATGATGTTGGGCAGGAAAAGATCCCGCAGCCAGTTAGACTTGGCAGCTCTGGCCCTCACTGATTCAGAGCAGGTCTTGAAAACCAAAAAGAAAACAATAAGGACTGATGAGCAGAGAGCTGATAAACCTGACTGAGTGCCAGTGCTTGTGTGCCTGTGTGTGATAGGATCAGAAACACAGAAACTCCAGTGGTACATCACTCGTTCCTCTCAGCATCCCCATCACTATGAACATGAAGCACAATTTCAGCACTACATCCATAACCACCTGGCAGAAAGTCACCTACAGTGGAGCCAGAATGACTCCAAGTCTCCAAGACTTTCCCCTTCAGAATAACAGGCCTGTGATGCTTAAATGTTTTACTGGCTTTGGGCCTCATTAACTGATTCAAATTAATATCTGTCATAGGTCTAATCTGGACTTACCAAGTAAGGCTATAAGCAGTAATAATATGCTGTAATAAGCAGTGTCCATTGGCAACCCACCTCACAGGGTCCTCAGGAAGCACCTTGCCACATGGGGGATTAGATCACCATTACCACTCCCTTTAAAGGTATGAACAAAAGGTACAACTTGTTCAATGTCATAAATGAATCACTGTGAAAGGTACTGCCGGAAAGGGAATCCAGTACAGGCTAACCTTCAAATGAACCTATGGAAACACATGCAATTGCAGTAATTCCCACACTAAAGCACAACAGAGGACTGGCCAGGCTGAGTCATACCCAGAGGTCTTCCTGTCTGGGTCCCACCAGCATCTGCAGTGAGCTGACCTACCGGCTCAAAAATCATCCTCAGCTGACACGAGCACACATGCCCAGGGGACAGTAGACAAGGAGGTCAGTGGGCAGACATCATTCCTGGTGAACATACATGCCATCACACCTACCGATGGTGGAGAGGAGTTATCCAGCAAGTACTCGTCCTCGAAATCCCAGCGCGGCTCAGAGGTGTAGTTAACAGCACTCAGTTTTGTCTTTTTTGTCACTGCAGCAGCCTGAGGAACAGGCCTTACAGTTTTCACTGACACAGGAGGCTCTTTGGGTTTTGATTGGTCTTTGGATGTGTTGTTTTCACGAGCTCCCTTCACCCCAGAGGATGGTTTCGCTGTTGCCTTCTTGGCTCCCTCTGCCCTGGGAAGGGGTTTCCCTGTTGTCTTTTCCTTGGCTTCTTCCATCCCTGGAGCTGGTCTCGCTGTTGTTTTCTCCTTGTTTCCCTGCACCACAGGGGCTGTTTTCACTGTTGCCTTCTTGACTCCCTTTGGCTGAGGAGGTGGTTTCACAGCCATGTTCTCCTTGGCTTTCTTATCTCTGGTAACTGGTTCCATCATTTTCTTCTCCTCCTCCTTTCCTTTCCAGCTTGGTGTCTTCTCCACCACATCTTTTTTAAGCTTTGTGACGTCCCTCCCCAAAGTCACCTCTAAAAAGCTCCTGGAGTTCCCATTACCAGAATAGTTTAAACCCTGTTGCTCTCGGTTGTCCACTTGTTGCATATCTGGGGCATGTTGAAAAATGTTCAATTTCCTGAGCACAGTCAAAGAAAAAGCAGATCCATCACACACACTTTCTACTTAACACTGAACACCCTCCAGCCCATTTTTAGTGCTCTTGACTCTGAGCCTCTCTCTGTGTTTTAGAGCAGTTTCATTTTGAACTTCGCCAAAGTGCTATTCATCTTCCTACACCATTCTGGACTGAATTCTGCTTATCTCCCCACTAAGCAAATCCCAGAGGTACACACTCCTCTCCTCAGCACTTGGCTCATGAAACATTCTCACTGGCAGTCACTAGCAAGCAGAACAGCACAGCTTTGCCCTGCACTGGGCAGGACCCCTGGCAGAGTCCCCAGAGCACTGTTGTTTTGGAGATCCTGAGCTCAGGACATGGCACACGCCATGAAGGCAGCCATCTGGCTCTTTCCTCAGCCAGCAGAGCTCTGTGCTTCAGCAACAGAGCAGGAAGATCTTCCAGAACTCAGTAAGGGAAGTCTAAGAAGAAGAAGCGAAACTCCCTCCTTTACCCTACATCATTTCTTGAGCATTTGGGGCCACAGGGCACTTCTTCCTCTCCTCCTCCTTCTCCTCCTCAGTCAGGTAATGCAATGGCATCACACAGCACTCATCAGGTACATGTGTCTTAGGGCAGACACCCTGAAGCCATTAAAATGCAAAATCTCTACATTTTTAGCACTTGCCTCTAATGTTGCAGCTGCCTTGCTGCCTGGCTCAGAGGCATAGGCAGGTACAAGGTTATCACAGGAGGACACATCTGCCAACAGCACAAGAGCCACCTGCAACAAAACTGGGCTGAAACCCAGCAAAAAAATCAGGGCAGAAGTGGTGGGGGTTTGTCCCAAACATTCCTTCTTATCTGCACATGGCTGGAGGGTGGAACAGGAAAAAGGAAGGTGAAAAATTCCTGCAGCTGAGCTTTTATGTACAGCAAAGCTTTTTAGGATAAACCATGGTGGTTGCGGCAGTCTGATTTCACACTCACATTCAGTCTTTGCTTCCAAGGTAATAAATGGGGAAAAAGCACTTCTGCAGATAACAGGCTGTAGATAACAGTTCAATTGCTGCTGAAATTTGATGGACTTCATACCCCTCTGATAATGTTCAGGAAATTTTTAGGTAAGGAGGCTTTCAACAGTTGTTTTGTATCAGATAAATACAGGAACCTTAGCAATGATAAAGAAGAGAGGTTGTAAAACATGGCCTCTCATAGTCATTAGCCAGTTACAACCAAGAGTGCAGAATGTGCTTTTGTAGTGGGTTGATCCTGGCTGGATGACAGGTACTCACTACAGCCACTCTTTCACTCCCCTCTGCAACTGGACAGAGAAGAGGGAAAAAAAAAGTGAAGGATTCATGAGTTAACAGCTGGGAGAGGCACTTGCTGATCACCATCAAGGGCAACACAGACTCCAAATGGGGATATTAATTGAATTGATTACTAACAGGGTCACAGCAAAAGAGTGTGAAGTAAAATAATCTTAAAAACACCTTTCCCCCACCCCTCCTTCCTTCTGTGTTCTCCTTCAGGGACAGGGAATGGGTCTTATGGTCAGTTGTTGTTTCTGCTGCTTCTCAGGAGAGGAGTCCTTCCCCTGCTCCCATGGGGTCCCTCCCACAGGATACAGACCTGGATGGACCTCTCCAATGTGAGTCCATCCCTTGGGCAGCAGCTCTTCCCAATCTTCTGTCCCGTGGGTCCTCCTCCATGGGGTCAGTCCCTCATGGATGAGCTGTACCTACGTGGGTCCCCCACAGGGCCACAAGTCCTACCCGGTAAAAACCTGCTCCAGCCTGGGCTTCCCTCTGCACGGGCTGCAGGTCCCTGCCAGGCCCTGCTCCATCCTGGGCCTGC
>JAYRBT010000043.1:7702170-7718834 GCA_036023395.1 Myiotriccus ornatus
CCGATGCTCCCCCAGGGGCTGCAGGGGGGTCTCTGCACCCCGATGCTCCCCCAGGGGCTGCAGGGGGGTCTCTGCACTCCGATGCTCCCCCAGGGGCTGCAGGGCTTCAGCTCCGGTGCCTGGAGCACCTCCTGCTCCTCCTTCTGCACTGACCTTGGTGTCTGCATTGCTCTTCACATGTTTTCACTCCACTCTTCCCTGGCTGGAATTCTTTCTATGCAACAACCTTCTGTTCTTAAATATGTTATCCCAGAGGCATTACTAGGATTCCTAATTGGCTCGGCCTTGGAGAGTGGCAGGAAGTCTGTCCTGGAGCTGGCTGGCATTGGATCCACCAGACAGGGTAAGCTTCTGGCAGCTTCTAACAGAAGCCACCCCTGTAGTCCCACCACTACCAAAACCCATCCACAGAAACCCACTGCAGCTTTCTATCCTCACGTTTCATGTATAAACTTGTATTGCTGTTTACTGCCCAGTAAGAGGAAAAATTTTATATGTACACTCTAAGTAAAGAGGTCTTGGGTAAGGTAGCTCAGGCAGATCTGAAATCCCTTGATGTATATCTGTTGTATTTTTAAGACAACATTTAAAACTTTGAAATTAAAGGGCAGAAAACAAGTAAAACGGGGCAGTACAACAAATGAAATAGGGGAATATGACAAACCATTCCCCACTCCAGACTTTCCCTATGTGCTGTCTCACAGGGCTGATTCCACCCCAGCTCTATTACATTTTAACTTCAAATGCTGTGCCAAACACAAAGAAAAATGTAGAACCAAGGGCCTTTCACATCCAAAACCTTGCTCCCTGCAGTCAGGCCCAAATGGCCAGACACTCATGCCTACACAGGACCCTGCTCTCCTGACCAGCATTTTAAATTCAGACAAATTGTCAAAGCAGCTCGTCCAATTTCAGGCTCTAGAGTCCAGCTGGCAAACAACTGCAGAAGCTCAATGACATTTACTGTCATTTCCTCTCCTTTTACAAAGCCCAAGGACAAATAAAGGATAAAGCCATGAAAATGTTGCTTTGTGTATTTTATGTTACATATAAAGGTACAGAAATAGAACTGCCACACAAATAACCACAGGCAGCTCATACCTTGTTGTGTTTTACTTCAGTTGCAAAAATGAGGTAAATTCATTTCAGGCATTTCCATTACCTGAAACTATGGCAGAATGAAATGGCTTCAAGCAGCTGGGCATGGAGAGCCAGTTCTTGTCCCAGCTCTGCCACTGACGGGCTCTGAGATCAAGGACAACTCACTTCACTTCTCTACACCTCCTCTTTCTCTCCTTTTCCCCCCACTGCCTCCCTTGTTCAGATTCCAACCTCTACAAATTGATAGCTGCCCTCAAGGTGTGGTCTCAAGTTGCTAGAGCTGAGCTAAACTCCAGTCCCCTCCAGAAGAGATGCAGATGTTCCCAGCCTCAATCTTCCTGCCTGTTCCCACAGCATCAGCCCTGGCACATCCAGCTGAAAACTGACTCCATCAAGCTGAGCCAGCTGAGCTCACTGGGAGAACTGGGACCAGATGAGGGTGATGGGGAGGCTGGGGAGTGGTGCTTCCTACACACAGCACACTGCACCACAGAATCACAGAACCACAGGATCAATTAGGTTGGAAAAGACCTCTGAGATCATCAAGTCCAACCTAAACCCACATATCCATGAGCCATGCTCCTACTAGGAAAGGCTCAAGTGTCTGCAGGGCTCATCCAAGGAACAGTGCTCCCTGTCAGTGATGCTGGAGACACTTCACTGCAGTTTACACTGAAATTCTCTCCACACCCCTTCTTGTAGGATTTGCTTGACCATTTATATATATGGATCACGTCTGCATGACATTGGTCTCCCAGTATGCAGCATATTTGTGTTAGGAGTCAGCTGCTGGACTCACTATAAATTGGAAGGCATCCAACCAAATTCCCCATCCAGCAATGCAATCTGGATTAGGGCTGAGTAAAGTCATTCAGGGAGTCACGGCAAAAGCAAATACTGTGTAGTGCCAAAGTGTGAAAGCAGGTAGCATTAGTAAAGCAAAAGCTGCTTTAAACAGCTACCCAAGGAAACCTTAGAAACTAGGGAGCCAGCAGAAGTAGGTTTTTGATCTGTGGATCTTCCAACACCGTGCTCTGCCTGAACGTGGTCTGCTAAAATAAAGTGGTCACCTAACTCAGATCGGAAGTGGAAGTTTTAGAGAAAAGAGAGAGAGGCAGAGAAAGAAAGCGAGCACAAGTACTCTGCCCAGACAGTGCATATCAGGAGGATGCAGGTCTCTTACCTGAAAATCCTTGTCTTTGCCAAGGAGCTGAAATTGGCAATGAAGATGCAAAAGTATGTTACAACAATGAGGCAAATCACGGCTTTGGCAATTTTAGGGAGCCTTATCCTGGATAACCGCATGGTGAGATGCCCGGGAGCATCAGAGGCTCTGCTGCCACTGCCCAGAAGTGCTGGCCAGGCACTGCTTTATCAAGGTGTGTTCAATGACTGGGCTGGTCTTCTCCCTGGATTAGCCTATAGAAATGTGCACACCCTGTCTCCCAGCATTCCCAGACGCTCTGCACACAGATCCAATTTCTCAGGCAAGACATCAGCTTTGTACTGTTCCCGTCTATCACCATAAGCTTATTGTAACAAATAGCAGGAAAAGAAAGACCTTTTACTGCAAACAATGGAAGTTTCCTGTGTTTTCCTTAATGAGATTGGTCTGGTAAGAAGGAAACTCTTCATCTCTGATCTGGCAGAAGCACGCTGGGAACATGTGAATTGTGGAAGTAGCCACAGTTACAATTAAAGAAGCTTTCATGCCACCACTTGCCCAAGATTTTAGACAAAACCATAAACATATATTTTTCATGCAGTAATTTCTTGCAGCTCCAATCCAGAAGCAATCCCTGCCCCCCAAAAGCTGGACAGGATAGGGACACATCCATTTTACCTTGTGATTACTTTGAAATAAATCAAAGTAAGAATTGTTGCAAATCCACCATAAAACAGAGAAGTTTGTGTCATGAAAATCTCTGGTCTGTGTGGAATTTTGGCAGTCCAGAGTACATCACCCCAGCAGCAGAGGGAAAGATCTGCAGAGCTGAACACCACAGCCAGATAAACTCTTATCTTTACCAGAGACAGCCTTACAGCAAAGGACTATTTTTAATTTCTAAATTGTTAAATATTAGCCCTGACAGTTCACAGAGAGATGGCCTTAGTGCTCCTTATGCATAGGCTGCTTTTGCCCAGCTTGTATAAGAAAGTTAAGCTCAGATATAAAAAAAAGCTTTTGTTGACAGTATCTCAAATCTCAGAAGCAGTCACACTGATACTGAATACACAGAGAACAGAAGGTGCCTGTTTTATGTCACAGGAAAGCCAGTCAACAGGTTTCACAGCTACCTTGTACCCCTCCACACAGCACAGCAAATATCTGCAAGGACTCCCCGTACAAAGATCAGCAGTAGCTGCCTTTCTTTGTTGTCCATACTTCCTGACAAGTTACTCTCTCTGGATTTACGTGCAAAGCACTGGTTATCAGGGGGCCTAGGAGAGAAAAAATGAAACAATAACACACATTTGAAAGGCCCTTGAAGAAATACAAGGGAGGTTGTTAGCTCAAGGTACAGCCCTGGCTCCATCTACAACAAAGCATTTCACTATTGCTCAAACTGAGCCCAGGATTGAAGGAGAGATGTGTTGAACAACTGCAGGCACTGAGAAAGGGCTCAGCCAAGGTATTGCCATATTCCTGGGCACTTTTCATGAGCTCCACGCACTTCTACAGAGGTGAGCTAAAAGGTACAGCAGGTAAGTAGCAATTCTGTGCCCACAAAATCTCCAACAGGACATTCTTACAGGAATAAGTAGCAGTCCTGCACTCAAATAGCAATGGCTTCATTTTAGCCTTCCTCTCTCAAGTCCTATGCACCTTCAGGCATTCAGGTTGGAAGAAGCTGCTTGTGTGCAATTACAAAACTTTTTTTTTTTGTTAGTAAGGTCTCAAAGAGAAATTCTGGAGGCAGAAAATGCTTCCCTTCAACCTTCTCAATGTAGCATTACTGCAAAACCAAGAGCCACAAGGGATAGCAAGACTCCTACAACCAGAAAAAGATGGATTTCTTTACTCCTAAGGAACTGCTCTGGTGACTGTGAAGAACACGTCTGTAGCACTCTGTGTTCAGGAAAGATTGTGCTCAGGGGAATATCCAAATCTCTGGCAAGCACATTAGCCAAAGGCAGGTTTGCTATGCAAAACACACAGCTTTCCACCTTCTTGGTGTAAGAAAAGAAAACCTAAAAACCTCTCTCAGAGTACTGACTTTCACTTCCTTGGAGTATCATTCCGTCATCCTCCGCCTCCACTGCTGAAATCTGTCAGAAGTGAGGCAGCCAGGCTGGTTAGCTCAAACATGAGGTCAGATTGGGAAATGGGGTTATACTGGAACTCTCCAGGGTGACCAGGTGAAAAGTGAGGCCAAGATCAAAGCTGGTCCCTTATAAAGCCCTATAAGAAGTAAGATGCTTGGGATACACAGAGCTCCTAGCCCACAGACAGGAAGATAATAAGCAGAAACTGCAGCTAACACAGGGACTGGCCTCTCAAGGGCCACAGGCAATGCCAGACTCTTTTTCCAAACACATTTCTCTGGCATTCCCACCTGCAATCCCAGAAGATGCTGCTTCTCTCGTGGCAGAGAGACGCTGCTTCTCTCATGGTGTAGAGACTCCAAACCCAGCACTGTTGCTCCATGTTCAGTTACCAACATCAGTGACCGCAACAGAAGCTCTTCTATTCTTCAGTGCTGTAAAAAGAAGATGACTTTGTTTTAAAGCAAACTGCACCTGGGATCAGCAAGTGAAGATGGTTATCTGTCAGCCCTTTTCCATCTCCAACAGGCTATTTAATTCCACATACATCCTTATTACATCCTGGACATATCAAAGGCAGATTTGCCTGGTTTGGGTTTTTTCTTTTTGTTCATAAACAAACTTCATTGCTATTAGATCTTAAACTGTGTGTGTTGTGGGTGTCGGCTGGCACTTGAGCTGTGCCATAAATTTATCTGTGCGCACGTTCTCCAGAGGGCTGTGTGTCAAATCTTGTTGACTCGCCTGTGCCCTGTGTGCTTTCCATTTTCCCATGTCTCTGGGTTATGGAACAGAACACCACAAGATGTGTTTTAAGAACAGAGCTGTTCTACAAATTGATCCAGCCTTTGCTGCAGGGTAAACTTGTCTTTCAGTGATCGCTACATTGTACGATAACCACTACTTGACTGGAAGCCAGTGGAATAAAGAGCTGCTGAAGAAGCTGGGGGTGTTTGGATCTGTTCACAGTGTTTCTTGATGATAGAAGAACTGAGTGAGTTGAAAGTGGAAGAGAAAAAGAATGGCATTGCCTCCAGCATGTGACTGCTCAATGGTCATGCCTGTGGGCTAGCAAAGGCTTAGCTTGACAAGCTTAGATTCTTGTTCTCCTCTCCCTGTTCAGCAATCACTTCCAGAAGCAAATGCTTGCAGGCTGGGAATCTGGAGAGGAAGAAATTACAAGAGCAAACTCTGCACAACTATTTGTCTTGCTTTCACCAAATAAAACCCATAGCCCCAAAAATCCCAAGCTTCCTGTAATTCCACATTCACTGGTCGTTTTCCAGCTAGTCCCTTCCCTTCTGCACCAAACCTTCTCTCAAAACACTGACCAAGCACCCAGAGACAACAGAATTTGTCGAGGCAAAGCCCCCACATCTTCCATTGTGGTACTTCCAAGAATACCCCTAGTTTTGTCACAGAGCAAAGCCCCAGAAAACTGTGCCAGGAGCAGGGGAATGGCTTAGAGAGCCGACTTGTCTGTGTTCTCCATGGGCTGAAATGCTCCAGGAGGGAAAGAGACAATGGATTTGATGGTGGAACACTTGAAAGCGGCTCCTCAGTGTCCACACAACAAAGCAAAACTTGCTGGGTTTTCATTAGGGCTGATCTGTGGGCTTAGCATCCAGCCCCACCCAGCTAATGCCCCCGCAAAAAAACTGCCTTGAATCTGTGTTATCACAGCAGATTACATGGGTCCAACCTAGAACATTTCTCCCTCTCCCACACAGTAATGGGACAATGGGCAGGCTCCTCTAGCCAGCTCCTACACACCATGGAATGCCCTTGCCTGGAGCAATCACTGTGAGATGGAGTGTAAGGGCTCTTAATTTGACCATATTACAGCCTCTGGTTGCTGGAACTTGTTTTAGTTCTTTCTGTAAACAGAGTGAGGACTCAGCTTTTGAGCTGTTCCCCACGGCCACAGCTCTGGGTGATAATTAACCTCCTTGTACAGAGTGGAGCAGCCCAAGTCTGTCACCACACGGCCTTTCTGCTTCTTTCCCATTCACCTCCCCCTGCTTAAGCTGCAACCCTGAAATGCTCTGGTCTCGGCATTCCTTCCTCAGACACACAACACTGAGAAGACTAATGAGCCACTTGGTTTAAGAGAATTTAAAAAGCCACAGAAAAATACGCTCCCAGCAACAACGGCTGGAAACGTCAGCTGGAGTTACACAGGCTGGAAAGAACCATGGATCCTTTATCCAAATACCTCCCTCAGCAGCCTTTTGTCTGTGCCATCCCAGCAGGAAGCTTAGCACAGCACCCCAGAGCTGCCAGACAGAGAGACAAACCAGCACCACTTCAGGGCTGAGATGGGCTGTGAAGTTTTTCCTCCCACCCCCTTTAAAATCTATTTGATGGAAAGGACAAAAACATTCTGTTTCTTGACCAGGAATCTCTCAGACCTGGCCCCCCAAGGAGCAGGGCAGCACTGCAGATGGGTGAGGAGGTAATTTATTAGACTCATGGCCAGTTGCCCTCCCATCAGAAAAGCAGCCTCTACAGCTCCTCTCCCTGACAGCTGCCAGGAGTAAGAGCATTCCAGCACTCTTCACTGCTGCAGAGAAAGAAACACAAGAATCACAGAACCCAAATTCCTCTCCGTACCCCCGGCAAAAAATGCAGGCTTGTTATCTCAGCATGTCACATCTGGCAGCAAAATTCAGGCCCTGCACAGATATAAATTACATCTGTATGTGGGTCTACTACTTTTAGAGCCATAAGTGAAATATTTCTTGGTAAAGGTCTTTCTCATTTTCCTCACACTGATTTAACATCAGAAACCATCCCTCTTGACATCTCTGGCAGGACAAATGTACCGTTTGGCATCCTTTGGGGTGAAAAGTGCTACAAGGAATGCAAGATGTAAGTCTGCTTCTTAAGTGGTATAAATCATCCTGTCCCTGTCTTACACTTGGAAAATGTGGCCTCATAGTGCCTTTCTCTCTGTTCCTGACTGACAGGAGCATCAGAGAAGCACAGTCACATTTTTAGCTGCAAGAGTAGGACAGTCACAGGGCTCTGAGAGGAGCAGGATGGATTTACTGCTGGAAATCTGATGCTTCTCTTCCCTTCTCTCTCTTTTGCCTATTGTCTTCTATGTACCAGTTCTTCTGCTTTATTTAGACACATACAGGGTGCTACTTATATCTATCCTCCTCTCATTATCTTGGCAGAGACATTTGCCAGCCACGGAGAGAAGGTAATTCTTTGCCACATCAGCTGCACAACACCCATCAACCTCACACAGGGAAACCCCCAGACAAAGTAATTCCTGGGAAGGAGAGCAGCACTGTGCCTTTGCACTGGAAATAGAGATCCCTGTGCTCAGGAAGGGCGTGACATTCTCTCCTGATTCCCTGGAAACTGCTTGGCATCTGTTCAATCTGGGTTTGTCCCACAGGCCTTGGATTTCCAGGATGGACATTTCTGTTGCACAGTCTCAGCCAGAGCCAAAAGGATCAGCCAGCCTGTTCCTAATAGTTCTGTACAATGACATTCATCATCTCCTCCTAGAGCTGCACTTCCTAATGATGTGCCATGGAGAAGTCAGGCAGGACATACACCCAGTGGGTTTGTTCCTAGCTCTGCAGCTTGTACCTCACACTTTGTGTCCCCATTTTTAGTTATCAAATGACAATGATCAGGCCTACAGCAGAAACAGTCTAAGCTGTTACATACGATGTCAAATTCAGGGGGTGTCCAGCCCTTGTGGCAATCTCTGTTATTCTGCCATTACAGCTCTCTCTGTAGTGGGCATTTGGCACTGAGACACTACCCGTTCATTTAGAATGGGTTACACTGCAGGGCCACAGCAACAAAGGCTGGAAGAGTCATCCTGAAAGGTCATCTCATGCAGTTCTAAGCTTCAGTGGTATCTGAACAAACCCTGTGACTGCAAGCAAATGTCATTTGGGTCCTGTCTATCTTGCAGTGCCTTCAACGTTTCCCTCCCTCTCCCTAAGCAATCTACACCACTGCATCTCAGTTCACTAACCCCCTTTGCTTCACCCCACCTTGCAGCCTGCTCAGTGTTTAAATTCATATTTACCACTTAATACTGTAACCATAAGTAAACACAAGCTCAGTTAATTAAAATAACATATTAAATACACAAAACAACCAAGAACAAGAGGACACACTGCTCTTTATTAAAATAAGGACTGTGGAAAGTTATTCTTCTGGTTGTTTAAATATGTGTGCTATTCTGTGAAACCATATGGTAAAGGGTTCTGAGAATCCAAGAGAAATATGAAGCCCTTTAGTTTATAAATCTTTTGTAATTTACCCTAAAGCACTTAAAAATTACCTTCCTGTGGGTCCTTCAGTGGATGCTGACAGGCAGTCCTGGATGACAGGAACACGAGGAGCCCCTGCTACAGCACCGCATGCTTTTCCAGACAGAAGGTCTCTGAAATAAACAGAAAGGAGACAGTGCAGCAAAAGGCAGTTAATCACATCAGAATTTAACCAGGATGGTGCCAGCAGCCCTGCCCAGAACTCCAAGGATTTCTTTTTGCTTTCAGCTTTATCTTAGACACTGGTGGCTCCACCACAACATCCTCAGAGCCCTGATGGCTGAAGCCACCACTCTCCAGCAGCTCACAAGTCAGAGGTGGGCTATTTGTTTTGCCACTGCCAAAGTACTTCACTGTTGGTCAGGAGGTCGATCAATTAAAACCATTTTGATATCTCAAGTGACCCATGAACACATTAAAGTAACTGCACTTTTTCATACATGGAAGTTCATATGTTCCCTAAAATACAATTTGATTTGAGAATTAGCTTTATCTTGTATCTGCAAAATGCATATTGTCTCAAGATAAATAGGTAGCATTTTATTTGTGTAATTTTACGTGGTTTGCTGTCTAATCTATCCAGGAAAAACATTTCTGGTTGATTAGTCTTTGGGTTTTTTGTTATCCTGTAAAACAATTTATTGTCTAGGGATTGCAGCCAAATTGCAAGTCAGTTTTTTGAGAAGGCCACTCCTTGAGGTGTAGAATATACTGTATTCAGCCAGCCTCATGCTTCTCTTAATATCAGCATTTCACAAGGTCTGGCCTTACAACTTCAAGTAAACCAGAGGCCTGCGATTCCATTCATGCATAAATAATCAGTGCACGCTTCACTAAAAAGGACTGGGTTGTCAGCAACACCACCAGGGTTTTCCTGCAGACCAAACTGAGACACACTTCTGCCTGCAAACACCAGTTTTATTAACCCGGTTTGACTCAAAGCAGAGTCCAGGTGATCGAATTTTGTTTCAACGCTGCAACTGGCAAGTGGAATTGATGTATGGAGAAGAGAGGAGTAGAGCTGTCAACCAACAGAACACCCTTACACCATCCCTTCCTATGTTCACCTAAAGACAACTGGACTGACCTGAGGAGCACCCAGCCAGCTCTTTCTCCAAAACTAGGTCCACACGGCTCTTTTTGTTCTAGTTTGTGCTCACAAAGAAGGAAGAAGAATTCTTGTCCTCTGGTAGACTTGTTTAGAGAAGGAAAGGTTTGTACAAGGGGGGCTTGGATAACACCATGTGCTGTTGACCCCTAGGCTGCCAGGACAGAACCCTGCCATTACCATCACCACACGCTCTCCCACCTTAGGACAACGTGGTGAATCAGTCCTGGGCTCCCAGATCCCACCCAACCCCAAGGGCCTGCTTTCCCATGCCCCCACAGACTGAGCCAGTCACTGTGATTGCAGACAGCAGGATAAAGCCCACCACATTTTGACACCATTAGCAAGAGAGCTTCTGCCTCATCTCTTATTGCAGAAAGGTGAGCAGGGACATCAACCCCATCATCACAGGCTTGTCAGTATAAATACTACCAAACTGTCACGCACAGTGCAGATCACTGATGGGTGCAGTATATCCATGTACAAACAAGGATAATCCATCCTTTAGTAAGAAACCATTTGCCACAAAAGGCCATAGGAGGAGCTGACTGTCTGGCAAAGACAGACCTTTGTCATGAAGAAGCCTGGGAACGGATGAGCCAAGACAGCACTTCTACTGGACACCAGGATGAAGTAACTGGATGCAGGTCCATCATCTTCTCTGCCTGTGCACTCAAACATTTTAAGAACAGGCTGTTTCAGTGTGGGTCTTCTACAGTGTCACAGATCCTACCAAGAAACCTGCTCCAGTGCAGGTTCTTCTCTCCACAGATCTGCAGGTCCCTGCCAGGACCCTTCTCCAGCATGGGCTTCCCATGGGGTCACAGCCTCCTTCAGGCATCCCCCTGCTCCAGTGGGGGTCTCCTCCATGGGCTGCAAGTGGATCTCTGCACTCCCACTGCCCTCCATGGGCTGCAGGGGCACAGCTGCCTCACCATGGTGAGCTACCCCCATAGGCCCTCCCTGCTTCCAAAACCTGGCCACAGAAACCCAATACAACCCACAAGGATCATCACGTCCAACTCCTGGCCCTGCACAAGAACAGATCCAAAAATCCCACCATGTGCCTGGAATCTTTTTCCAAATGCTGCTTGAACTCTGGCAGGCTTGGGGTCATGACCACTTCCCTGAGGAGCCTGTTTCCCACCGCAGCTGTGCTGCCAGCAGTTTCTAAAAAGCAAAGCGAAGGAGGTGTGTAGGACAGAGTGCAATTTCCTCAGGACATTTTAGGGAACCACCTCATCAACCCACTCACAGCACTGCCAATTTAACAGTGCAATTGTAGGGCTGTAGAGACTGTCGTGGTCTACACACGAAATGAGGCCCAATGCTCTTGGCTGTTCATGGGCAGCTTGAAAATAGCTGGAAGATAAAATTCCTCCCTAAAAACAAGTTTTCAGAATGCCTCTGCTCCTATCTCAAGGTCAGTGGGTTCATACACAGTGGTACTCCCCTTTTTCACTAAGGTCATGCAGTTCTATCGTGCCACAAGGACAGCAGATGAGGCACAGGAATCCTTCACTGCAGGACAAAAACACAGCCCACAGAGGACAAAGAAATGGCAAACCCAACCTAAAGTTTTCATGTGGTGCTGCCTGAAATAGAAGTCTTCCTGCTCACGCCAAAAGTCAAACTTCACCACTACAAAGTCGATTTAAGTGTGTGGGTGTGAAAACTTCAGCACAATCTGTACAGAGAAAAGCTGGGGTTCCTATTTTGTCCATCCGGTTTCTGCTGTTCTTTCCACTGTTGCTGTGCAGGTAACACCCTGTGTAACTCATCCACCGGCTTCACATCACAGAGGAAAAACAAACAGAACAAAGCGTGGAAGAGGAACAGACAATATCTACTCAGACCCATCAGAACTGAAGTGCATAAGCACACAGACAGACCTTTTAACAAAAAGCCAAAACAAACAGAAAGTTCAGAAACCAACAGGAGTGAGTCTCCCTCCCAGCCATTCTGACCATATCTTGGAAGTATCCAGAAACTGTAACTCTTCCATTTGGTAAAAGACGTAGCTCTAACTTTTAGTAAAGCGTCAGATGCTGGGACAAGCCTAAGCAGTCAGTCATTCCAGCTCTTTGCAAATCTGTTTCCCCAGGCAGTCTGGTTTACCCACCCAGTCACATCTTCACGAAATCCCTGCTCACTCCAAAGGTCACAGTCACCTCCTTTGCCTGCTGGGCTATAATGTTTCTCCTCTAAAGTCAAACAGCTGGGTTTGTCAGTGGTCCTTGCTGACATGAAAGGACACATTCCACATAAACAGAGTGACAGCCAAAGGGAATTCAGGGTGACAGGGGGGATTAAAAAGATCCTGTGCCTCAGTGGGGAACCACTACTGAGTCCAAACAGGTTACAATAAGATGAGAAATTAAGGCATGAATCTGATGCTGTTACTCACCTGAAGTCAGAACTTGCTTCATGTATGAAGCACTGGCATCCTCAGAGAGGATACCTCACTTTATCAGCCAGTCCTCTGATGCTGGAAGGCACTACAGAGTCAAAGCATCACCTTTCAGAAGAGTTACTGAACCAATAAGACCATCTTCACTTACTACAAACTAGCCACTTTCAACACTCCTTTCCCACCCTCCCATTTCCTTAAAACCAGCCTCCTGAGTTGATTTCTGCTTCCATCAATTATCAGTAGCAGAATTAGAACAAACTGAGTCATAGGCAGAATTTACAAACCAATTTCACAATTTTATTTACAACACAGCACACAGGCTAGTGGTTTCCTCTCTGATAAAAAGGATAATACAGTGTTGACAAGGAAGACAAATGACAGAGGCAACGATCCAAGACATCACGTCCTTTGTAAGGATTGCAGTTTTATCTTTATGAGTTATAAAACAAGGCAATAAAAATCAAGACCATTAGAACAATGTCACACACATTACAGCAGGAAATACCTCTACTAAGCCAACAAATATTCACCCCACAGGTGAAAAAGAGCTCAACTGTTGGGGGCTGGGGGATCAAGGGAAGTTTCAAGTGATGTTAAAAAAAAAAGTCCTGGTCCTGATCTGGAGGATTTGCTCAGAAAATCTGAGTCATTAGCTAAGTTTAGCCAGTCTCAGAAATGCTGTAGAACAGGTGAATCACAACATACAGGATTCGTGAGGGATTTGTGAAGTAGAAAAGGACTGAGCACATCCTCAATCCTCCCTGAAGCAAACAGCACCTGAAACGTTCCCTCCGAGCTTTGCGGGTCCTCTCTGCCGTTTGCACAAAACAACAGCACCCTCCAGAGGATAAACAGTGCTCGCTCTGCCTCTCCCACCACCCCACCTTTACGAACATGCAGCGTACGAGCTTTATTCCAGCTGTGAGCGCTGTAGGGCTGTGTTTAGGTTAGCCTTGGGTAAGAAAACAAGAGCCATTTTAGAAGAGCAGTAACGAAGAGCTCCAAAAAGCACCCTGCTTTCTATTGCCAGGCAGCACTACCTCCAAAATGTCACCGTTCCTTGCACCAGGGCTGCAATCTTTTTACAGCTACAGAGGAGGAAAAACTGACCCCACTGGAGGTGACCCATCACACCTCACCTTTGGATTTTACCTTGGGGAACAACTGGCTGAACTCACTGGTGGGGCAGTGACCACACAACCCACACGGAGGAGGCTCCCCCTGCCACGCTTGGCCCAGTCACACAACCAATTTCGGAGATGTGTTGAGACTGCCTGTGATTCCCCAGGACGATGTCAGCTGGCTTTTTCATCTCTTTCTACAGCAGCACCCCCAACAATTTGGTTCAACACCTGAAAAATGTCGCAATCCCCGCAGTAGGTTTGGCACCAGCCTCTGACGGAAAACAAAATCAATTATCCACTTTCTCTGAGACAAATTAACAGGAAACAAACT
Source organism: Myiotriccus ornatus (assembly GCA_036023395.1). NCBI lineage: Eukaryota > Metazoa > Chordata > Aves > Passeriformes > Tyrannidae > Myiotriccus > Myiotriccus ornatus. The sequence continues at coordinate 7,715,819 of JAYRBT010000043.1, forward strand.
ATGCAATATCTCATCTTAATTAGTTTATTGTTCCCAGAGCAATTTAGCAGTTGACAAATGCAAGCAGTATACACCATTCCCAAAAGCTGAGCAGACCGTGACTCACTCATTACAGCACATACCTCAGTGACTGCATTCCAAACCTACTTTGGGAATTAAGAAAGTATTTCAGACAGGAGAATTTCCCCTTTAGGGGGGGGGGAAAAAAAAAAAAGTGTCTCACAGCTATTCCAGAGGTGCTGGCTGAGATCCAGTAACTGGATACATTGGAACAGTAGCTCTATTCAAAGTTTAAAAAAAAAACCCAACAAATCAACCACAGGGACTTCCATGTTTTGCTCTATTCCTGTCCCAGCACAAAGTCAGTTTCAAATCCACGGCACTAGCACTCCATCCCCATCTATCCCTAGGAATTCTGACCATCCAGGGCTCCTTCCATAACTCATAATCTGAGCTGCTTCACTTGATGTTTAGAGAGGGCTCACAAGAAAGATGACATTCCTGGGCTTTAGTCATATTATGAAAAAAGAAATAAAAAAACCAAAATACCACTCAGTTGCCACAGCCAGAAGGTACAAGACACCACTGTACACTTTCCAACATGTCTGAGGTTATGCTGGTCAGACAGCTTCCACAGAAATGCAGGTAGAAAAGGCTTCAGTAACAAGGGGATTTTTTTTTATACAGTCCTTATGTTATATAAAAATGTGGTTCACCAGTAAAAATGCCAGTAAAGGTGAAGCTGCTTTCTTCCCTATAGGCACCAGATACCACAACTTTCAGAACTAGTTATTTCACCCCCTAGAGAGAATTAAATTCTCTAAAACCGGTTGTTATCTATATGATTTTTAAACTTTGCTCCTTCTCTAAAACCGGTTGTTATCTATATGATTTTTAAACTTTGCTCCCACCATTTTTACGGGAATAAATCTTGACTGTTATAAATTAATTCCCTGCCTGGAAACAGTGATTAAGAGACATGAGGAACTAGAGGGGTGAGGCAGGAACGGGTGAGATGTTTTTCAGTGTTGTAACTCCAAAGGTGATCTGGAAACTCCTGCTTGTTCTCCTCTCGTGGGTATTAAGTGAGGACTTTTGCCTTTGATTCGTTCTGAGAAATACCCGCAAGGAATTTATTAAAAAATATTTGACATAGTTTGCAAAAAATCCCAGAACTCCCCTGCACAGCACAGGAGGAAACATAAGATGGAAAATAAAACTTGTGGGTGCAAAAAGCAGGTTTGTGGTGCATATGGGGACACAGTCTTTCCCAGCTATAACTATTCCCATCTCCTTCCATGGAAAGGACAGTGCTAACCCACCTCCTCACCACCAGATACACCCTAGAGGGTGAAGCACCTGCGATCACACCACAGAGATCAAGGTTAACCAATTCCAGAATCAACCTATGCAAAAACCTCATTTAAATGATCTGTAAAGAAAGTCTCCAAAACTGAAATCCTGATCAAAGATACCTACAGAGCCAGAGGGGAATTCTGCTGACTCTCTCCTTCCCCTACCTTCACCTCCCCCACCTACTGAAGTTCCTTACTCAAATAATTCCAGATTTTTTATAAACCTGGAACTCTGTTTCATGCTCAAAGACTGCTTGAGCTTGAGTGAGGAATGAGAAACATATCTAAGAGCACTGAGGATGCAGAGCATTCTCTGACCTACCCAAGATTAAATCGAGACAACACAATCTATTCCTTGTCTGCAGGATCCTGAGTCACTAGATTACACTAGAGTGTGCTCGGGGGGATGTCAGGAACACGGGGAAATAAGAGTATCAGCATAAAAAATACCTTGTTAAATATCTAGGATGAACTGTGATTGCAAACCATCACTGTACCAGTACCAAACATAGATTTAATAAAGAACAGGTTAAACCATCGGTGCACAGGCAGGTGGAGGTGGATGTTTGTCCTCCTGTCAAACCATCTGTCCCTCGGATGAGTTTTCCCACCTTTTGTAAACGTAACTGATGTAGTCAGATAACTTCTGATAACTTGCAGGACAGACAGTGCTGGATTGAAGAAAAGGATTTACATGTTTCTTATCCCGTAAGATTCACCCAAATAAAGGAAGATTATTATCACCTGAATAAAACAAGCACTGTGTAAGAGTACATCACCCAAATAAATATACACTACGTAGATGGAGAATATGTGTTAGATAGGTGGGGGGTTTTTTATAAGGTGAATTTTACTGTATAAAAGAGGTAACTTTTTACCCTTTGGTGTGCTTGACTCGTGGAAACCTCCACCTTGCACCCTGTGCAGAACAAACAGAATAAACAGTGAGCCCTTCAAGCCGAATTATCAGTCCCCAGACTGAATTTTTCACCTTTTGTAAACACAACCGAAGTCGCCAGATAACTTCTGGTAACTTCTACAACAGAAGCTGCTTAATGAAGAAAAGAGCTCTGTGTTTCAAGATCACATCACCCGAGCAAATACGTACTCGGCGGGCGGGCTCGCGTGAACTTAACTGTGTAATAAAGGTGACTTTTCACCCCTCGGGCTGCCTGATTCGCGGAGGCGCAATGAGCGGGATGAACAGCGCGTCCTCTCCCAAACGAGGCCGCGTGTCTGTGTTCAGCGAGCTCAAAAATTCGGGTGCCTCACAGAGCCCCCCACAGACACCCCCACAGCCACCCCCGGGCCGCCGCCATCGCTGTGAGGGCGGCAGCGGCGCCGCCCCTGACATGGCGGGCTACGGGCGGGCGGGGACAATGCCGGCCTGCCGCACGGGGGACGGGCGTGTGCTGTGCCGATCGTCCCTGCCCGCCGTGGCAGCGGGGTGCCCCAGCCACGGGGACTCCCCAGTGCCACCAACCCGTCATGAGGACACTCCAGTGCCGTCGTCCCCTCATGGGACCCCCAGTGGCACCGTTCCCTCATGAGGACCCCCAGTGCCGCGGTCCCCTCCTGGGGACTTCCCAGTGCCACCATCCCCTCATGGAGACACCCCCCCCCTTCCCCAGTGCCACCATCCCCTCATGGAGACACCCCCC
>JAYRBT010000043.1:7721008-7769589 GCA_036023395.1 Myiotriccus ornatus
CCCCTCATGGAGACACCCCCCCCCGTCCCCAGTGCCACCATCCCCTCGTGGAGACCCCACCAGTGCTGCCATCCCGTTATGATGACCCTCCAGTGCTGCCGTCCCCTCATGGGATCCCCCAGTAACACTGTTCCCTCATGGGATCCCCCAGTGCCACCATTCCTTCGTAGGGACTCCCCAGTGCCACTGACCCCTCGTAGGGACTCCCCAGTGCCACCGACCCCTTGTAGGGACTCCCCAGTGCCACCATCCCCTCGAGGAGATACCCCCAGTGCTGCCATCTCCTCATGGGATGCCCCAGTGCCACCATTCCTTTATGGGGACCCCCCCAAGTGCCACCATTTCCTCATGGGATCCCCCAGTAACACTGTTCCCTCGTGGGGGCTGCCCAGTGCTGCTGTCTCCTCAAGGGACCCCCAGTGCTGCCATCCCCTCTGAGGACCCCCCCAGTGCCACTGTTCCCTTATGGAGACCCCCAGTGCCACCATCCCCTCACGGGGGGCGGGTGGAACTGGACGGTCTTTAAGGTCCCTCCAACCCAAACCATCTGTAATTCTATGGTTCTGTGACTACTGAAAGGACAACACCCACCAGGGGAAGATGCTGCTGCTGCAGCAGCTGGTGAAATTTCCCGTATAAATACTGATGAGCCCAGCGGGTAAAGGAGCTCAGAAGCTCACCAAACAAATACTCCGGGATGTACCCCATGGCTACAGGTCCCTCTGGGCAGCACGTCCCCACTGCCCTCACAGACTCACACGGATGTGTCCATCAGGCTCCTCTTTATTACAGCCTTGCCAATGCACACAGAGAAAATGTACCATACAAACCCCATGGGCTTCACATCTAGAAACCCCTCTGTTTCGTGTCTTGGGCAGAGGCTTTTTTACTTATCTTAATTTCTTTCTAAATTCGAGCTAGTAAATAACAGATCTTCACCACTGGCCTGTCATCAACGGCATCTAAATACTTTGGTGACACTGCTCAGAACTGGTATGGGCAGGACAGGGTGAATTCCAGCCTTGAATTCTGCCTCATGCAGCGTTACCACTGCTGGCATACTGTGAAGCTGAGAAGTTTGAGGAATTTTATTTTTAATCCCCAGAAATGTTCCTATTCAGAGAAGACACAAACATAACTAAGAAATACAAAAATATTTTGGAAATAAACTGTAAAGTCTACAAGACAAAGACTAAAAATCAACTAAACTTTAACTCTCCTTTGGTTGCTTTCACAAAGAGCTTTGGAAAAGATCCTACTTTCAGCTTTGAACTAGGGAAAAGTCCTATATACAAACGTTCTACATTTCTCCCTCTGCACAGCTTGACAAAGGAAATCATGTCCACAGCAAGCCAGTGTGATGTTTCACATCATGGGACTCCTTTTCCCACTTAATTCATTCACGTTGAATAAGAAGAGGTAATTTTCAGACATTAAATTTAGATTAAGTCACGACTGGTAGGAAAACCACTTGATCTCATTATAAATATGCCTTGACCTAAGTGAAACAATTAGAGGAGAAAATAATTCTTAAAAGTCTAATAGTCTGTTGTTACAGAATATGCTGTAGTGGGAGATAGTGAACAGATAATGAGATATTAAGTTTCTCAGACTCAAAAGGATTACACAAAATAAAGCAAACCTAATCTTTTACGAGATCATTCCCTAAAACTGGGTCAAAAAATGTTGCCTTCCTTTGTCAGCAGTTATTAAAACTGAGAAAATCCTTCTTGATAAGAAAGTATTTAACAGGATTTCATAGGAGAGATAAGTACACCAGAAGACATTTAGTTTAGCTATAATTAGGAATGCTCATTGATTTACTCTATTCAAACCACCAAGTGTTGGTCAAAACTTGAAAATACTTGATAAATTCGCAGAGATTTCCTAAGTATGTAGTTTCCCACACAATTTTACATTAGAAGAGCAGGATCTGAGGCGGACACAATCATCCTCGTAACAAAGTCAGCCATCATTCTGTGCTCCTTTTACCAGAGTCAGGAGGCGAAGAGGTGCTCGTGTTTCCAGCTTGAAGTTTGCTGCTGCTTCCTCGGGCACGAAGATGAGCTCAACGAGGTCAGATGGAACCGACTTGGATTTGTTTCAAAAAGCCAGCGTGAAGGAGGATGAAGGGTTCCTTCCAAGGAGATGAGAACAGCAACACACCCCGAATCAGAGCACTAATGCCTTGCCTTTGGCTATTTGCTTTCTAACTGGAGGACTGGAAGCCTCTCTGCCAAGAGAGGTTGTGCAGTTTCCATCTTTGGAGGTTTTCAAGACCCAACAGGATAAACCCCTGAGTAACCCACCTTGGTCTCATAACTGATGTTGCTTTGAGCAGGAGGCTGGACTACAGACCTCCTTAGAACCCTTCCAACCTCAGTTATTCTATGGTTCTACTATTTTCACCCATTTTGAATCTAACATCTTTGGCTTTCTTCAGATATCAAACTGATAAAGACTAGGCTTGAATGTGCATAAAGCATGGCCAGAAAAAAGTAGTGAGTTTAACTGCTTTGTATGACTGAGACATGCGACCCAGCCAGAAAGAGGTAAAAAAAATCTGTGTACGAGATGAAAATAATTTTAGAGGTCTTAAAAAAAAAAAAAAAAAAAAAAAAAAAAGATAAAAAGGGTGAGGAATTACAAGTCCTTTGAAATACATATCACCAGCCTGTATGTGTTTGCTAAACAAACTGGAACTGCAAAGTAACTAATGAGACATGTTTAAAGCACTACAGCCTGCAGTGTCCTGCATAATAAGGGCCAAAATAGCTTTTGGGCACATCCTCCCCTGGCTGCAAGGTTATATATCGTACAGTCTAAGCTGCTCCTTCATGTCTCCTTCAGACATCTCTCCAAACGTGTCACTTTTTTCCTTCATCAGTGTGAAGATGGCAGCCAGCTGTTCTCTCTGAACCCTGTCGAGAAGAAAAGGAGAAGTAGGAATAGCCGGTCTCCAGAAGGCACTTGGAGCAAAAACACTATGGTCAAATGAAACACAGAGCCAAACGCAGGTCACTGTACAAGCCTTACTGGCTGCAGGAGATCTGCCCATGTGAGATAAGACAGAGAGAGCCTCTGGTTCTCCTTCCTCCCCTTTCCCATCTGTCCTATCATCCTGCACATCTCTCTGCAGTTCTTTCAATATGGAGATAAACCAGACTGCTTTAACACTAGCTTTGAAGTTCCTTAGGGTTTATCTATGCTCAGAGTTTCAAGATAACTCGGCATGTGGAATTTCATAAGACCCAATTTAGCAGACTCCACAATGAACCTGGATTAAGATTCAACAGCACAGTGTCCTTTCATTCTGTAATGACAGTATGTAGATACAGAGTAATTCAGGAATAGCTATTAAATTAGAAATGTGCATCCCACCTTAAAACTAGAGACCAGTCTACCTCTCAGTGTGGACATGACTTTAATCAGCTATTGGAGGACAAGATCACAGATAGGAATTTGCTTTGAGTTTATCTGCCAGTGGGAAATGGTGAGATGGACCCAGGTAGCCAGTCCAGCAATGAGGTGACCCCAGGGAGGGCAGAGGCTGACCAGTGGACCACCCAGATTTTCTTAGTGGATGATTAACACCCTTTTCATCATAGCAGAGGATATCTTGATTTTTCCCTACCCTGAAGCAATTAAGCATTGTAACAAAGATTGGTATCTGTGACGGGGCTTTATTTGGGGAAGCTTTATAGGAGGGCTTATACTGGTCATACACCTACTGGTCATCATTCACGGATACAGGAGGGTGGGCAGCACAGGAGTGTCATTTGGTCACAAGGAGCTCATGAATGATGTAACTGTCTACAAAATCTTCTTTTGGGTCAAAATGATTGTCCATGTGGCTCCAGGCAGGGCTGGCTGTGGACTGGTACGTTCCCACTGCTGGACTCCAACCTGAGTGGGGTCAGATTGCTGGATTGCCCAGCACGTCTTGTACCTGACTCTCCTGCGTGAGATTAAAAGAACTCATGAGGTTGTGGTGATTTAGGGCTGTAACAAGGGAGAAGCTTTCTCTTACGTTCTATTACTTCAAGGCTCATTTTGCCTCTGCATGAGTAGAGGGCCAGGATTCAGTGACAGCTCAGAGCACAGATCTGCCACAATCCCAGCTCCTCCTGCTTGTTTAGCATCTTTAGACCTCCCGTGGGCTAGAAAGACAGAGTCTGGGTTTTGCTTCCACATGGTCATCCTGTCAAGAGTCCTCCTTCCTGCCACAGCCAGCTTCCCACATAGGACTTTAAACTATTTAATTAATCCATTTAAATGCACGCCACTAGATAACCTGGGGTAGTCTTCCTGCAAGGCCAGTGTGGACAAGCTATCAGCTCTTCCAGTAACAGGAGGGGTAGTAATAACTATTGACAGGCAAACCCAGGACACAGTCTTTGCTTGGAAGAAAGCACAGCATCAACCCACCAGCAGCAACCACACCATGAACAAGATCAGAAGGAGACAGGAGTGAGTAGAGGAACCTTTTTCATGTGCTGAACTCCTGCTCTGCGTTTTCCCTTCTCCCGGGCTAAGCCCCCGCAGAAGCAGAAACAACAGCCTGTCCTCTCAGCACTGCTGAAGCAAACAGGGCAGGAAAGAAGCAGATCCTGGCTAAAGCAAGCTCGTTTGCCAATGCTTTTCTATTCCAATTAAAATGCAGCGGTCCTGAGGCCAAACGTATCCCGATAATGAGGTGGGATCTTTCAGTTATGAAAGCCTGGATTTGTCTGTCTCTTCTGTAGCATTTTGTGCTCGCATGAAGAGCATCCCGCAGCCCTTTCCAGACGAGAGGAAGGGAAGCGGGGTCGTTAGTGATCAATATTTTATTTTAGATCACTGCTGGGCACCAGAGGGCACGTTGCCAGTCTGGGGTGGAGAAATTCGATACACAGCCTGGTCTCCTGTGTCTGCAGTGCACGCCAGCTGGGGGTGCTCCGCGCAGGTCTGCATCCCTCACTCATTATTTCACAGACATTAACACTGCAGAAACCTCCCCAAAGGCCTGTTTGTTTGTCTCCAAAATCAGGATCACAGACAATATTTGCTCTACTCTTTTTAAGCACAACATCAATGCGTTTTGGCTCTCCCCTCAACTTTAAATATCATGACCATGCATTTGAAAAGCAGAAAAAAGAGCTGCTGCTCTGTTACTTCTCTGTGCTACATTATCTACAACAAAGGGACAGCAAAACAAAGATAAAGAGAGAAAAGAGCCTGGGAAGGAAGAGTAAGGCATCACAAACATGAAACTTTGTTCAAAGAGGAGCTTCTCCTATCAAAAGCGACCTTGCAAAACAACTTTGTAGTGCTCTTGGTTTTGTTTGGGTTTTTTTAACGAGTTCAGATCAAACCTACCCCGTTCACAAGTAAAATCCTCCTCTCTTCCCGTAAGTGCTGCCCTCAAAACTACTTGGATTCAGGAAGTCAAACGGGATTTTACTTATTGCTGACAAAATAGATTAATTAAGGATTTTCAAAGCAGCCTAATTCTTCTTGATAGGCAATTGAATTTGCATACTTAGCTCCCCTGGGCTCTTTTTAGACATTTCAGTCCAAGTCCTTCAGAACTAACTGGAGGTTTGGAGCAGTGAGCCATAGGTATGTTAGAGAACTCCATTTCAAGAACTGCTTGGCACCTGTGCCACAGCAGCTGAAATCCTGGGCAGAGCTCTGCATTGGGAGTTGCTCTGCAGACAAACAAGACCAGAATCCTGCTGCAACTGTGTTGCTCCAGCAGAAATAAGGTAATATGCCCAGTTTCCCCCCGATTTGACTCTATTGTTAAGGAAGCCAGTGGAATCATTTATGTGGTAAAACGCCTAGGAGGGCAAGAGCGTATCTGTAAACCTAAAACCCAGATTTTCAACACAAATCTCTCGAGAAAGAAGTTACAAGCTGCTGGAGGCAGGGAGAACAAGCACAAACCAAATAAACTATTCAAAGGTTTATTGGACCAAACAAAGGCAATTTTTACAGATTCAAGCCACTAGAATTACAGTCCTTTGTATAAGAGCCACCATCAGATACAAAATGAACAAACAAAAGAAACAAAAGTAAAAAATACCCAGACAACCATTTGAGTTGAAGAAATAGACTGGCTTGCTGCCACTAGCAAAAAATCTGGACTCAACTATAGACTTTGCTGGATGTACATATTGCCATGTAACTTAAACACAACATATATAAGGCATTCTTTGCATAGTTGGGTGCTCGGGACACAGTCAGCCAGCCAGCACCAAGGGGAGACAGTGGCTGTACCAGCGGGATGTTGAAGCAGAGGGTCCAGATGTGCCTAAATTCATATGCAAACCACTGAACACGCTTGCAGTTGTCGGCTGCGAAGAGGCAGCCCAGCCTCTTCTAAAGCTGAAGCCTCCTGCTGTTCTTTAAATGAGCCCTTTTATTAAGGGTCTGCCAACCCCAGGCGCTGGAAAGGACAACTGTGTACAAGGTTTCAAGTATTGTCTGCATAGGAATTAAAAAGGGAGGGGGGTTAAAAAAAAGCAGCCTGTTGGGTTTCTGATATGTTCGCAGCGTTAGCCAAGAGGCCCTGGTGAAAGAGGAGCTTTGAAGGACATACCCCACCCAGCCTGGTGTTTCTACAACACCACTAGAGGACTCAGACCCTCTTCTGTCTCTCACAAACCAGCTGGGTTTGATTTAAAACCTGCCATGTCTGAAGCAGGAATATGTGCCCAGCCAAATGGATCTGCTGTATGTGACAGCGCCGGGGAGAAATGCAGAACTCTGGCTCCCATTGACAAGCCACAGGGCTACCAAAAGAAGAGGGCACTGGAACAGCAAGTAGGCAGGTAGAGGAACGGGGAATGTGCCTCTCCCAGGACCCCCACTATCTGATCCTGAGCCAGAGGAAACCCCTGGTGCCATAGCTACCCTCTTGGGCCTCTCCTCTTGGGAACTGGAGTAGGGAAAAGTGAGGATCAAGATATTTACAGCAGCCAAAGAGTGGTCTCCTAAACCTCTGCCACAAACAGAACAGCTAAACTATCCATCTTCAGCACTTCCCAAGTCTCCTGAACACCTACAGAGTCAGGTCTCTGCTAAAATAACTACAGAAGCAAGATTTGAGTCAGTCCAGTCTGCCATACCTCACGTGGACCCCCCTTCGTCCCTCCATCCCTCAGAGTAAAGCAGCTTTGTACAACATGTGAAATCACAAGGAGTTCCCACCCCCCAGAAATAAAGAGGAGTTTGGCCCCAGGACAAAACAACTTGAGAGTCTAGTACAAGGTCCAGGGTGGTCTGGGAGAAGAGCTATGGTTTGTCCACTCCAGGAAAGGAACAACACAGATTTCATGGCCTAATACACGGTAACAAACACAATAAACTCGCTGCATATTTAGTGTTCACTTCAGGTTCTGTCTGGGGGAGAGGGAGGAAGGTTCATCCCACCCCCCAGACACAACTCAAGTCACTGCTTGGGCCCAGCCCCAGTACATGGAGCCACACAACAGGATCTCCTCAACCTTGACACCACAGGAGTTTTTGAAGAACTCAACTTCAGACCAAGAGGGGATCCCAAGTTTTGAGGGTTTATGGATTTCTCTTATGGGCGTGTTTGGTTGTTTTGGTATTTCTCTCAAGCCTCTAAGGATGCCAAGGGATGCCTTTAGGAGGAGGCTAGGGACAACTTCATATAGTCTTCAGGTCTGCAAAGAGAAACAGGGAGAGAAATCATTTCAGTCATTTCACCCCTCAGGTTGGTTCATTATTATTCACATAAACGAGCAGGGGGAACACTCAATGTGTGTGTGTGTTGGGGGGAAGGCAAGGCAACTTCCCCACTCAGGGCAGAACAAGCTACTGTTTGCAAACATCATGCCTCTAGGAAGGATTTTGCTTCAAAGTCACCTGCAGCAGGATAGTTGAAACTCAATCAGAAGTGTAAATCCTCTTGTTCTGGCACCAAACTAAGTTACAGCCCTTCTGACCTACTAATGAGAGCTGGAGAAGCCCAACTAATGGGAAGCTTTCATTAGCTCCAGGGGTTACTGCCTCACCATCCTGTACAGAGCCTCCCTGGGCTGCTGGCACCCTTGTCCAGCCCAGACTCCTCTTCCCACCTGCAGCCATATGTGCCGGGAACAAGTACCAGTTTCTCAAGGCAGTGTCGACCCTTCTCGATCTTCCTACGGATGTGTCTGTTCAAGGGAAGGAGGTAAAAACCCCAGATTCTCTGCTTCCTTTTTTGGGGAAGCTCTCTCAGTATGCCAGGGAAGAAGGGTGAGATGATTAGACGTGTTTTATGAATGGGGACATCCAGGAACTTGCTCAAGGTCTTGCAGCATGTTGTTGACAGAACCAGGGCTTGAAAATGTGGTCTCAGCTTCAACCTTTCACTCTGCCCTTGCTGCCCCAGCGCCTCTCATGGATCAACCCTCCACAACAGGGAACACCTGACAGAAGGCTGGGTGGCTGCCCACAGACAGAGACCTGCACCAAGGTGGAGTGAAGCTACAACACATGTTACCTGGGCACTTACAAACACACACAGATGCACTCTAGCCTAGTTCCTCCTGAATTCAGTCGGGTTCATTGTCCATAACACCTGAACCTCATTTAAAAGTCCCCTACTACTGCCATCCACCAGGTAACAGCCTCATTTCTTGCTCTCTTCTTCTGCAAAACCTTCCCTTCTCCAGCAGCCTCACCAGCACAACCAGTGACCCGGATCCCAGGCGGGAGATGCCGGGTGAAGCGTCACGTGGGGCCACGGTTACTCCAGCGACGTTGCAGGGGCTCAGTGGCTGGACCATTAGGACAAAGAAAGGAAATTCTCCGGGGTGGATAATCACTCCGCGGGATCTGCGGTGCCGAGGAGCGGATCATCCCGCTCAAGTCACCCAAGCATAATCAGATTTCACGTGTGAGGGCATAAGCTCATTGCCGTGGGGGCCCAGGAGGGGAGGTCCCCTCCAGCCCGCCACAGTTGGAGCAGGGAGGGATGGAGGACGTCAGAGCGTCTCCCCTCATAGGAATACTCACCTCCAGGCTGGCAGCTGGGGTGAGAAGACCTCAAAACAATCATGGCCTCAATGGAGGATGTCCATCAGAGCCATAAATTCTCACCTGCACAACAGGGATACCCCTTTCTGCTCCTGGAGAAAGCTGTGAGGGGGATTAAACTAAAGAGCACAAGGCAGCCCCTCACTGGGACATTGGGGCCATATAACACCCCAGGATGAGAAGCTCTGGCATTGCTGCCACAGAACCTGAAAGTCTTAATTAGCTTGGGATGGAGGCTCAGAGATTTGAGCCACTGCTTATCCTTGGCTCTTCCCTCCTTTCCATTCCCCTTGGATCAGCATGCTTTCCCCCAGCAGCACATCAATCAAACCAGGTTAGGGTCTTCTTTTGCCAGAAGCTGTATCCTTTCTTCAGATATAGATTATCCAAATATCTCTGCTCTGGCCCACGCTCAGACCCAAGTTGCTGAATCGTATGATCCGTCAGCTGGACATGGCTCTGTGCAAGGAACAGCTGGAGAACAAGTAGCCCAGACAAAAGCAGGTCCTGGAATATGAGGGTGGCTCAGGGACTGAAGATCTCAAAGACCATGCTTTTCCTGAAGTATGGAAACTGCTTGTGCTTCTGGTGGCATCAGAAGCATTCCCCACACTCCAGCTCAGCCATGGCATTGGCACAGGGGTTCTTGCTTTTGAGAGCAGACAGCACCCCAGCACTGACAAACTGGCATTCCCATATGCATTTACCTCTTCTATGCAAAAGTCTGCAGCAGGTCAGGAAATCCTGTATCCCCTTCCATGACCTATAGTTTTCTAAAGGAGTCCTGAGTCAGTCTGAGAAGATCCCACAGCATCTTGCTGTAACCACCTCTGGCATTTGCCCTTTTCGGAAGTTTCACTCAGAAAGATGATTTTCAGAAGAATGGAGCATTCCTAACTCCTTTCCCTGGCTGAGTTTGTCAGGACCATCAGTTGTCTGAAATCCTGGCAATCTGGCTTCAGACTCTTCTCACTCCAAACAAACTAGGACTGACCCTTGGGGATCAAGATTAAGTGAAGAAAGGCCCTGAGTGCTGGGCAGAGCTGGCAGTGGTCAAACTCTCCCCAGGCAGTTCTCTCCCATCTCACTGCTGGGGTTGGTCTCATCATCCCTGTCTCTGTTTCTTTACCATGGGGACAGCTACCATCTCATTTCTGGTAGTGACCATAACCCAGTCTTCTCTAGGATCAAGATACCACAGGAAGAATATGAAGAATGACATATTAAATCTAAGTTTTCCTGGTGGTCCCATAAACGTGGGCCAGTTGCTTCAGCCAATCAGTAAAAGACAGAGAGGATTTAAATGCAGAACAGGGAGACAGTGCTTAGACGAGAGTGGGAAATACCAAAAGGAGCTTCTATCAACACAAATCTGATATTCCTCCAGTGGGACAGAGAAGTTGAAAGGTGAACTGGACATTGGAAATACCTCAGGAACGCCAGTGGGGGCTGCCGGAGCTGGTATGACCAGGGAGCACAAGTCCCAGGGCCATTAGGATAGGGGCTGGTGAGGACTCAGTGGGGTCAGGGGCTGTGTCACCCCCAGAGCAGACCTTGCCCACCACCGTTTCAAGGCAGAAGTCTCCCACATTTCCCAGCCACAGCAGCCAAGAAGGCCAGAGCACAGCCAGGAAGGTGGCTCAGGCTCCTGACCAGCTCAGCCAAGAGGCCATGACCACCTCCAACCATCGTGTGCCCGTTCCCTTGCAACACTCCTGACCCCCCAGCCAACACCAGAGCAGTGGGAAAAGCCATGGATGAGCCAGCCTGCATTTTCCTCCGGTGTTTGTACTCCAGCTCACTGCCTACCAGTTTGCTCCCAGCCTGGTGTGGTACCCCGGTTCCCCGCAGCCCTGGGTCTCTCCCAGCTGCAGGGGAGCTGCAGGGCAGGAAGAGCCAGACTCCCAGTGAATTAGCAGGCAGAGAACAGCCAGCTGCCCATGCTGCACGGGGTTAAGCAGAAGCAGATGAAGACAAGTTGTGAGCGCTGGGTGAGGGAGACACAGAGAAGCAGCCACAAGCTACAACAATTCAGGACCTGAGCCAGGAGAAAACACCCAGGAGCTCCAGCAGAGTTGCTGTCTGAACTCAAATCTCATACCAAGGCAGAGTCAGAGATTCTCACGCTGCAAAGCCTGTGGGGGAGTTCACAAAGGTTTCCTCTCTGGGACAGGAGGAGGAGAAGGGGAAAAGGCTTCCTGGCCTCCTTTTCCCTGGCTTTCCAAGGGAGGCATCCTGAGTTGCTCAGTTTTTAAAGCTGCTGGGGATTCATGACTCAGTCATGACTATAAATAGGGCCAGAGCTCCAGTCCATTGACATCTCGTAGGTCAGAGGACGTTTTCCCTGGGGATATGGTGTAGGCAGAGAACAGCACCAGGCTACCAGCAGACTCCCTCCTCATACAAGTGGAGCTTGGGATCTATGGTGGGGGCATCAAAGCAGGGGGACCTCAGCAGGGACCCCCAAACACACAGTGCCTTTTCCTACAAGAAGCAGATGGGAGAGAAACTCCTCATGCACGGGGTGTTTTGTGGCTGAAAGCAGCCTTGCCCATGGTGGGGCCATCCCCATGGCTGGTGGTTGCATGAAGCAGTGGCCAGCCTGACCTGCAGAGTCCCACAGCCCTGGGCTCTGCAGTCTCTTGCTGCTCCCTTCCCCTTGCTGCTGCTCCTCTTCCCTCAGCCTGGGACGACTATCATGCTGCAGAAGATGAGAAGCAAACAAATAATAAAACCCCAAACTTACCAGCTTCCCTCATCCAAAAGAAGCACCATGCTGGACAGGACAGGACAACAAAGCCACTGGGTAGGGGGAAGGTTAGCAAAGAGAAGGAAAGAGAGAGGCCCAGATTTCATGCCACACAGAGAGGGGAGCAAGCAAGCGAGCCAGGGTTATGTGATGGCAATGCAGGGGGTGGACAGGGACAGATGCCAATGGACAGCTCTCCTGAAATGCAGCCTCCTCCAGCCCTGTCCACCCACTTATTTTTGGAGGGCCAGTAGTGGCGATGTTTGAAATAGGTCGAGGTCTGTCAACACAGTCATTAAAGCCCTGCAGCTGCTTCCTGCCCTTTTGTGCTCCAGAGTTGTCATCACCGGCATTGTCTCATTCAAAAATGAACTTCAGCACGGTTGTCCCTCAAGCCACAGCTGCATCCCCACTTTGATCCAGGATGTCTGGCAGAGCAGGGAATGGTCTCTCCTCTCTGCCATTCCCTAGAGCCAGGGTCTACCCAGGGCACTCTGCCTTGCTGAAACTCCAGGATCCAAGCCCAGTTTTATTCAATGCCTTGTAACCAAGAGGCACTCTTAACCCAGCTGAGGAGAAGACAGGTTTCCATTGCTAAGCTACCACCAAAAAAAGGGATGAGCATGAGATTTACAGCCATCCAATTCCCCTTGCATGAATCCAAACTTGCAGTTGAACCCTAGGCTTAAACCCAGTCTGTATTAAAGCAGCATCACCTCAACCCATCCATGGCTGGCCAGGAAGTGAGAAGGGAGGACTGAGAGGCAGGAGGAGAGTTTGCTCCTAGAATGGGTCACCTGGCTGTGGAACTGAGACCATTAGCCAGGGAAACTGGGCAGCCATCTCTACCTTCTCTTTGGTCTTACAGGAGCTGACTGTGGTCTGGGGGATCACCTGCTCCATCCATGAGTGCCCCTGCCAACACCAGAGCCTGTTTGGTGCCAATCACTGACACCTTGTCCAAGGGGTCTGTAACAGTGCCCTAGCCAAGGCCCCATGGGGCAACTTCTGGCTCTTCACTCCCACCTCTCCCTCAATCCCAGAAACAAGAGCTTGGGTGGGACCTGCTCTGCCTCGTGGAAAGAGTGAACTGAAAGCAGAGACCCAAGGGGATGGTTTCTCCTCATTGTTTTCTCTTTTACTAAGAGTGGAGCCTTGTTGCAGCTGTCAACGCTCAGAGTCCTGACCATACTCATTTCTAACCAAAAAAACACAACACTGGCCTCTTTCAACCTTAAGGGTGGTTTCAAGAGCAGCTGGCAGAGACCATTCCAATCTATCCATGAGGCCCAGGCCCTGAAGGCACACTGGGGAGCCCTTCCTCTTGCTCCCTCACCCACTCGAGGTACCCAGCCAGGACAGCAATACCCAATAGCCAGCACTTGGGGGCTGTGTCTCACACCTACACACTCCGCCCTGCCTGGGCAGGGACAGCTGCACCACCACAGCTCATCTTTCCTGAACTAGAACATTGCACCATGGCAGCTACAGCTGGGAACAGATGGCCAAAAGCCTCAGGTGCAGAAGAGAAGGATTAGGGAAATACACTGTGCTGCCTTGACCAAGGGCTGCATCCTTCCCCTGCACTCTTCCCCTTCCTGCCCAGACTGTTCTTCTCCCCCAGGGGAGCAAAGGCTTTGTGCTTCTGTTCTAGAAGTACTGGTGACCCACCAGGTGTCATCAAGCACAGCCACCACCCCAGCAGATGTTATTTGCCAACTGGATTTACTATTCTCCTCCCTCACTGAACACTCCCTTTATTTTCTAAGACTGAAGTCACCAGAAGCAGGAAGTTGCATCACTCAGTAAAGGTCACATTCCTTCCCTTTTAGGTCCAGATTTAGCACCAGTTTGAAACCACAGGACTCAAGTGAATACCAGGGAGGACAACCACAACTTCTGCAGGGATGCAGGTTAGAACAGAAGTGGGTTTTTTGGTTAAATAGACAAATCTGTTGCATGTCCATCCTCTCCTGTCTGAAATCCTACAGCTCCTCCTAGAACAGACAAGGAATACTTTCAATGGCATCTCCAAAAACAAAGGGTCCTGAAATTCAGACTTGTAGTCTACTGACCAACACAGCAAGTAGCCTCAAGGGAATGTGGGAGTACCACTTGCATTTTTGGAATGTTGCTTACAAGATGCTTCACATGGGAACCTGTTGGTCCGTGGGAAAACTGGAGGAGTGGCAGGGCTAAAAGCAAACACTAAATCTGTTTCAACTATGCTAACACCTTAGGACTAACCACCCAGTCAGCAGCCCAGATTTTCTCAATCAGTAAAAAGAAGTGGTTGTGGGATATCCAACTTCAGGCATCCAAGAAGGAAGAGGTGATCATCCCAGTGTGAGAGCCCTCATTCCCCCTCGAGTGCTCATCGAAAGTGAGGTGGAAGCAGAGAGGAGCAGACTCATTAATCTCTTATGAGGAGGGAAGAGCAGGGATGTGGGGAGGGAGGTGGGACAGGCAATCAAGTGCAGCTCAGAAACAAACCCTCCCCTAGAAAATAAGACCCCAAACCAAAACAAAGCAAAAAAAAAAAAACCAAACCAAGACATGAGGAGATGTTACCAGTGGTACCACTACTTCTAAGTAGCAGCATTTCCTTACCAAAAAGATTTGCAAGAATGTTTGTGGCCGAGGACCTAAGGTACTTGCTACAGAGATGTGAGATCAGAGGTCAGCTCAATCCTGCAACATAAAGGCGGCAAACCTGGGTCACAGCAGGTCAGCAGCACAGTTGGGGTGCATGGAATGGGGGAGAGGGATGGAAGGACAAGGAGAAGGGTGCAGGACAAGGCTGAGCCACTGCGCTCAGCTCGCCCAGGAGCTTACCTGGCAGCAGCCCTGCCCCCTTGCACCGCCTGCGAGGCCTGCAATGAAAAGCTGCTGATGCCGCAGTGAAGATTTGAAGGGGGGGAAAAGTAAGCCAGCGACAAAGCAAGACAAAAAAAAATTCACAGAGCTGCCTTAAAGAAATGAACAACACAAATATGGAAGAGAAGAAAACAAAGGAGCAGTAGGAAAAACACATCTGCCAGTGGCCCCCAGCGTAGAAGGCTCTCAAGAGCCTCCAAGGGACACGAAGCCCAGGCAGTGTCCATCAGTTCTAGGTGCACTGTCCTGCCCTGGGAATGCTCCAAGCAGACATGAACAGCGATGCCCGGGAGATGCTGTGTGCCCAGGACACGTCCATCACCCCCCGGAGCCTGTTGCACAGTCCTGAGTACAAAACCCCCATCCCTCTGCTGTCCATAGGCAATATCCTCTCAGTGTCCCCAGGTGACATTTGTTGCCACAGAGGAACGAGCCCAAGGACCTGCAGGACTTCTGGCCCTGAAAACCCGAGCAGCCACTGCTCAGCTGGTCTGGATGGAGCTGCTGGTGCAAAGAGTTTGAATTTGCCAGCTGCAGGTATGCTTTTCCATTGGTGTTTAGCAGGATCCTGAAAAGCAATTCCCATTGAGCCCCATGGGTGTCTCTGACCCTCACTCAGTTCATTCCATCACCGCCCTCCCAGGTGAAAAATACAGTGACAGTAACAGCCCTGCTCAGTGTTTTATAGGGTGGGGGCTTCAAGCACAATAAAGATATAACAAAAGAAAGAAAACAAACAATTTTTTTCCTGATGGCACCAATGCAGAATCATTTCTGCTGCTGGCCCCGGAGCAGGGCAGGTCTCTAGATTTACTCTGCCTACCACAATACCCTGCTCACACCACAGAGATAAACTCAGCCAGACCAGCTGCTGGAATCACAGAGATGATTCCCAAGAGCCTCGAGGCAAGGCAGGACATGCCTAAGCCAGGGGAGAGGTGTGATCCCCTCATCTTTGCCTTCCCCACTGCTCTCAAGTTTTTTCTTGGTTCTTTACATCTCACCAGCTGTGATGGTACTGGGACCACGATAGGACAGGCAAAGGGTGACAAATGTGCCTAAATCATCCTGGGAGGTGCACACCACTGGGAGGAGAATTGAGTCCAACAGCCCTTGTTGAGCCACCACAGGGAAATCAGTTCACCCAAGAGCTGCAGACATCTGTAAGGGAGCAGCCTGCCACAGAGCCCTCAGCTGTGGGGTTATTCCCTTGTATAGGCTGGGAAATCTTGAGCTAGAAAGTTTGGTTTCTGTAACAGGACAGGTTCTTCCTTTCTTCATACAGGGCTCAGGAGGACACTTCAGGAAAGAAAAATGTGACATGGATAATCCTCCATCTCTACCAGACCCACTACATGGCAAACCCTCACCACTCAGAGATGAGGAGGCAGCCCTGGGTATGGACACTTCCATTGTTCAGCCCCATCTTAGGGAGCTCTAAAAACTCAGCTCACTCACTTCACTCCAGTATTTCTGAGCTGTGCCCATGTCCTTGGTTTGGAGAACACCCACAGGGCAAAGGGAGGGGAAGTAGCTACAGATCAGGTCCTCAACAGATATATATCAACACAGTACTAACGGGATCAGGAGAACTACAGCAGCTGCATCAGCTGGAAAATTTGGTCTAAGCATCCAGAGAAGAAGCTTGAACAGCTCCAAAAGTATATAGGGCCACAGTGTCTCCGTCTCCTAAATCAGTGACTTCATTTGTTCTCTTGTCTTCCTGGGTGGGAGAGGTCTGGAACACTGCTGCTCTGAGACTACCAGGGCAGTATGGGGAAGAGAGGTCTGAGCACAGCCAGCTTGCTCCAAGGGCACGTCAATCTGGTGGGCTTGGGCAAGAAGAAAAAGGAAACTCAGCTTACCTTTGTTCTTCCTCGAGCTCTTCTTTGGACATCATTGACTTGTACTGGTTTCCCCTCAGCTTTCCAGGACTGTATTTAAAAGAGAATGTCTCATCTGCAGCTGGACAGGGGAGACAAAAAAAGAGCAAGAGATCTGTGAACCAGAGACCTCCCCAGAGCACAACCAACAGCGCTGGGGCTGTTCCCTCAGGATGCTCTCTGACCTCTGCTCCTGCAGCCCAAAGGCTGTGGCCACCCCAACACACTTCCTGAGGCAGCTCCAGTCTCCAGAAAGCCCGGGCAGAGTCAGGGAAGCACTGTGGGTTGCAGAGGACAGCCAAGGTGCTGCTGGCCAGAGGATGGCAGGAGTCCCGGCTGCAGCCAGCGCTGGAAACAACGAGGGCTGCTGCGAGCGAGCAGCTTGCTTGGAAGCAGATCCAAGTAAATCCTAAAGCACAGGAACCATATGCTATTGTTCTCCCTGGATTCAAAGCCTTGCAAGCTCATCTTGGCTTATCAAGACATGCTAATCCTGCCCTGATTAACTCCCGGCATTTTCCACTTCTCCTCTCCAGACTTGCATTCCTCCTCCCTTCCTCCCTCTCCTGTCCAGAGGCCTTTTCCCATGCCTGGAGCTCACAAATGGGGCCACGAAGAGCTGCCCCAGGCCACGTAGCCCAGCAGCTCCCTGCAGCCCTTGACAAAGCTTGTGAAGAAAGGAGATGCCACATGGCAAATTCCAGGACTGCAAACAGCACTGAGCCAGGGCAGCCCCAGGAGCACCAACACAGCTAGGTCCAAGTCCCTCTGTCACCAGCCAAAAGACCTGAAGAGGAAACCATGGTTTCCTTCTCCAGGCCTGGATGCTCTCCCGCCTCAGCCCTGTGCTAATTAGAGCACCAAAGCTCACAGACTCTGAGCCAAAGCCGATCCTTTTCCAATCGGATTTTGCTCAAGCACTATTTGCTTTTAAAAACCTCTCCCCTGCTTTATCTTCCTACAGATGGGAGGAAACAACAGGAGGGGAGGTCAGTCCAAAAGGTGGCCCAGGAGGAGCGGCTACTTTGGGTAGTCGCCTTTACCAGTTATCTGTGGGCTACTTATCTGGGAGCCTTTATCTCTCAAGGACTGCAGGACTCAGCTGCTTCACATCAAGCCATCCAGCACTGCTGTTTCCACATCCACCCAGAAACAACTGCCGCTTCCCCCAACCCTCAGAGCCCTGGGGATACTTCCAAGGGGTGCACAAAAAGAAAGATGTTATTGCATTATCTGCATGGCCCCTCAAAATTGTATGTTATGCACAAACCAGATATGGAGGATGATACATCCCAGCACCAGAAAGGGCTCCAAAAGTGGTGAAACTCCCCTGATTTCTGTGGCAGGAGAGAAAGCTCTGACTTGTATATAACTCATGGACCCACTCTCTGCCCCCAGGCACTTAGGAAGCCCCTTCTAATCCTCTCTACTGCTATTGTGGGCACCACATTCATGGAAGCTTTTCTTCCTCCACTTGCCCAAACGAAAAGCACCTCACAGCCCCTTTCCTCCCTTCCTCACCCAGAAGAATTCAGCATCAGCAGCTTCCCCTCTGTTTTCCAATAAATACTGCCCTTAAGGATTTTTCTCCCTGTGTCTGAGATCAGCTGCTTGGTTTAGGCATTTCTCCAACCCCAAGCTCGTGCACACATTCAGCTGCTGCCAGACCTTGGGGACTGCCATGTAAAAGGCAAGTCAGAGCCTCATCTCATAGGTGAGGAAACCAGAGATCTCAGAAATGAGCAGTACTAACATCTACATTTCCTCACTTCTTTACAACTCTATGCTCCTGGTCTTGGGGAGCTTCCCTGGGAAGTCCTGGTGGGTTACTGCTCAGGTACTGATCTGGAGTGTTTCTCTAATCCTAAAAATGCCATCAGAGTTCCTGGGGGAACAACAAAGCAAACCCTTTCCCTACCATCACCACAAATGTCCCAACGCTCTGGTCCCTTGGCCCCAAACATTCAGCTCGGCCATATCCCACTTCCTTCTGTGGAAAAACCCTCCCCATGGGCAGACAAACAAACCTGGCCAGCTGGAAACAAGCAGTAATGCTGCAGCTTATCAGTCCTTTGGAGTGCCATAAAAGTGCATGGAAAGAAAATTCATCTGGCTGCTGCTTTGGGAGATATTAGGAGAAAGAAAAAAAAAAAAAGAGGGTGTAACATCCTGTTCCTTACCCTGGTGCAGAGCAGGAGCTGTTTTGTTACCTTTGTATAGCTTGCCTGCTTTCAAGGACAATTCAGATCGCTTCCCTCATGTGGTATTCTGCCAAGTAAACTGAAATTTGGGGCTTTGCCTAGTCCCAAAAGGGCAGTTTAGTTGCCACCTCACCAGAAAATAATAAGGGAAGAGGGAGGCAGAGAAACTCCCCTTCTCCCTGCCCACACAGTGTGGTTAAAAAGGACATAATTTGCGGCTTTGGAAACCTCTGTCTGTTTTCTGAGTCCAGGAACTTTCTTTGCAGGTCGAAAACAAACTTCAGGAAACACTCAGAATAAGGGGAGGCTGTGTTTTCATGCAGACAGTGAAAACACTACAGAAATAGGAGGTGACCTACTTACTCAGAGCATCTGTGAGTTCATATTAAAGAAAACATTTGTCTTTCATCTCTCTGCCCTCACGTTGCCAGTGCTGTGACCCTGAGCTGGCAGGGTGAGAGCAGCCCCAAGAGTGCACCTCTCCCCTGAACATGCTTGCTCTGTGTTCCCTCCACATGTGCTCCCTCTGCCAGCTCCCTGCCCCAAGTGGGGGGAAAGGCTGCTCCAAGTGGCTTTTGTCACCATGGCAGCATCCCAGGCTGGTCACAGGCTGCCTGCACCGTTCCCTCGTGCCCAGGGGGAATCTCAGGCTCAGCAGGCAGCAGCTCAGAGGCTTGAGCAGGGCCAGGTCCAAGCTGGAGACAGTGAAGGGAGGAGTGAGGCTGATCCCAGCAAAGCCAGGGCAGTGCCAGTATTCCCAACTGCATCCCACTTGCCTCCACATCCCGCCGAGCCATCGCTTCGCCCAGTCCCATTATAAAACCCTTCAGGAACAGTGTGAATAGTTCAGGAGGGGAGTTGGTGGCTGTCTGCAGGAGATGCTTGGGGAGGATACTGGGCTAGCCTGGACTCACAGCCAGGGACTGTCATCTCCTGATCCCAAGTCACAGCCACTTCAAGATCATGCCCAGCAGTGCCAGAGCAGCCCTGAAACAGAGCTGAACCCAAGGAGGCAGAGCCCAGCAGAGCAGCGTTACTGAGCGTCCATTTGGCAGGATAAATCCATCATTCCTCAAATCAGATCTTCTGCAGCCCTGTGTGGTGACATCCCCAGTCACCAGCGCTGCAAGGAAGCCTAACAGGGTGGAATAAGTGTATTTTGGGAACCCTGCCTCAAAAAGCGCTTCCCCCACCTTGCAGGAATGGCACCAGGATTAAAATTTGATTCTCTGTGGTATTAGGCATAATCCTCCCAAGACGGGGGATTGCCACACAGCACCTTAAAACGACCAAGCAGAAAGTGGGGCAGGGAAGGGGGAACACACCAAGCTCTCCTGCTGCCCCAGCTGGCCCCAACCATCCCCAGCCAGGACTCCTGGGGACATCCCAGCACTGCCAGGGCTGCTCAGGAGAGCAAGAGTCCCCTTCAGACACACATTCTTGCTTGGGCACCATCTGTTTCATTTTCTTAGGAGTGCAGCAGTTGTCACCCCACTTAGTCAATTAATCATTTTCCAATCAACTAATTGGCTAATCAGTAAACCGTGGCTCTGACTAAAGCCCCTGAAGACTGTCCTGGATGTGAGCAAGGAGCTTTTGGGGCAGCTGCCTCACGAAGCTACCCCACAGCAAACAGCCATTTTGGGAAGCAAACAGGGGTAGGAATTCCTTCTCCGTTTCCTGGAGGAAGGAGACCATCCCCAAGCACTCAGGGCTTCAGACCTGTCCGTACCCTCCCTGCAGGGTGCTGGCTTGCTTGGCACTCACCATCCTCATCCTCGGGCTCTCTCACCACCAGCTTCTCGTTTTCTGAGTCCACCTCTTCCTCCTGGAGGAGTTAAAAACAGAGCAGCCATGAGGAGAAGGTGCTGTGCTAAGTAACTGTGCTTGCTTAAGGCACCAGAGTCCTCAGGGCTGGGAAGCAGAGCCCAGAGCAAGGGCTGAACACCCTTTTCCTGCTTCTTCCATGGAATGGGCCAAAAGGATGATTGCTAATGAGTGAGGTGTTCGTTAGTGTGCTTTCCTCTCACTTATCAGTCAGGGGGATCTGGCCCACCCAAAGGCTGAAGACTGCAAGTGCCTCCTCATAATTGAGGGGATATTACGGTTTTTAGGAAGAACCTGCTATCCCGCTGCCCCCAGTCACAGCCTTGTGCCTGAGCTGCACCCACTGTGCTCCCCACCCTGTCCAGGGCCGTGCAGGAGACTGAGCCACGGGGACTTCTGTGTGCCCCCAGGCCAGGCTTGCACAGACTGTCCCAGAGCTGGGAAGGGTCCCCAGCCAAAGCCACCTTGCAGCCACGGGCCAAGCAGCTGCTGCAAAGCACAGGAGCACTCGCCAGTCGGGACCAGCGGTCAAACCAGTGCTGGGGGTTTGTGCTGGGACCCCTCCAGGAGCCCTTCCAGCCTCACCTGGCAGGAACCCCCAGAGACACCACTAGCTCCTGCCCATGGACCCCCGGCCTCTCGCTCCTCCAAGAGGTGCCCACCCTCACCCACTGCTGTGGCAGCAGATCAGAGTTGATCTCTGGAGCACAAACAGGAGCAACAACAGTACATTTTTGGTTATTTTTTTTTAAACTCAAAGCAATTCTGGAAGTTTTGGGGTTGCCTCCTACAAGCTACTACAAGCTTTATCAAGTCCAGATTCCTTTCCCTTGCAGAAAGTCATGCAAACTGCAAGCAGGGAGGGAGAGGAGCATTCCAGCTCTGGAGATAAGTCAAGGACACATGGCAGAGCCCCTGCATGTGTGAGTTCCTCCTGCAGAGCACAGTGCCCCTGGCTGTTAAGCCCTGTGAGCCGAGCCCAGGGCCACCAGCACCCTGGGGCACATGTGCTCCTGCATCCTCCCAGTGCATCCCATGGGCTGGCACGCAAAGGGCAAAGCACGTGGGAGAGAGGGGAAGGAGCGTGGAGGGAAGCTGTCGAGCCACCACGTTATCAAGGGGCACATGGGAAAAGTTGGGCTGAAGGAGACCCAAGGGAAGCAAAGCTGATCTAAGAAGGACCATGCACAGAGCTGAGAACTGGCTTGGGATGAGTTGCTGGAGCGTGGCCCCAGCCCAGAACTAGGTTAGTTTGTCATCGGGGAGGAATGTGCACTATTCACAGCCATTTGGCTTCTTCTTGCCACTCTGCTCCCCAGAAGGAGATGCCACCAAGACCCCCGCCCACTGCAGTCACTGCTATTTTGGGCCACACTTCCAAACATGGGCACTTCCCGCTGGACACACAGGGATGGCTGGGGAGGCACCCAAAGGAGCAGCCTCAGGGAGGGTGAAAGGAAGGAATGCTCAGCCCTGGTGACTCATCCCCAAGTCCAGGACAGCAGTTCCCCATTGCATCCATGTCTCCCTGGGAGCCAGGACACCCCCAGGGAGATCCTCGAGGACCTGACACAAGAAGAGAGATTTTAGCTTGTTCCTTGCCTGGGCATTAGGAACTGAGCATTTCTGAGCATTTATCAATGGAAGCCAGCAGGAAATTGGGTGCCAGACCCCCAAGGAAGGAAAATACCTCTGCTCCAACATAGAGAAAGGAACATTTGCTGGGAGCAGAGGGAGCAGCCAGGGAAGCCAGGCTGGCAGGTAACAGCAATGTGCCGTGGCCGTCTGGGAAGCCCCTGCTCGTGGCAGCCAGGAGCTCCCTACAGCACAACATTCTTCTGCTTGGATGGCTCAGAGGCAGGCGCCAACACTTCCCTTCCCCCCATGCCACAGCTCCAGCCTCAGCATCCCTGTCCCCGTGTCTTGCCAGGGCTGCTCATTCCTGCAGCCATTGCTGCTCCCCTGCCAGAGTCCCCCCAGCTGTCTCAGTGTGACCCCACTCACTGCCCTCCCCTGGAGCAAGGGGACACCCTCCAGGGTTTGCTGTGCCATCCTCCCCAGGCTGGATCTCCATCCCACACACCTCTGCATGGCTGGGAAGTTCTGCATGGCCACACACATCCTCTGCTTGTCCTGTGTGCCCGAGGCTGGATCCAGGTGAGGCACTCAGTGGTGGTATCTGGAAAAAGGCAAACGGCTTTGAGCACAAACGCCCCTGAACCCTCCCCACGCTCAACCACCCAGCCCTGGCAGCATCATCGCATGGGGACAAGTCTCTGGATGTGGCCAGTAGACCATCTTGCCCCCATGCCCGAGCCTGTGCTGGCTCTCATCCATGTGCCAAGCCATGGCATGGCTCCTGGAGTGAGGAACACCAGAGGTCTCCAGTGCCCAGCTCTGGAGCCAGGGGTTGTAGCTCATGAGTTGCTCACTGTGGCAGCCCCTGCCTGCGGGACTGGGACCAGTGAAAGGAGCCATCAGTGAGGGGCAGCAGCTCTGCCAGTGCCAGGCTCGGCTGCCCCTGTGTCCCAGCAGGGCTGGAGGCAACTTCCCAGAGCGCTGATGCAGCAGATCAGGACTAGCAGGAGGGGAGAGGAGAAGAACAACACAGCATGCTCAGATCGTTAATGCTTTCAGGGCCTGCTCTGCCAGCTGCCTTCTCCATAATACCCCCTGGAAACCTTCCCATCTCCTTGCAATCCCGGAGATGAGGCTTCCCAGCCCTCTCAGCCCCCCATCGGCTCTGGATGGCCTCGACCTCCGTGCAAAGCCTGCCTTCCCCTGCCCAAACGCTTCTCAGCTGAGCCTTTCCCTGCTGTGCCAGGAGGGCGGCCGTGGAGGAGGATCTGCGTGGGCAGGGAGCAGGGACATCGTGTCCATCGGCCTTGCAGCGAAATACCAGCACCGGGCTGGGAGCGGCCCCTGGGCTGGCTGGAGAAATGCTCTGCAGGGACAAAGCCCCACCTCGAGCCTGGCTGTGCCCACAGCCCCTGCCAGCCGGGGAGGAGGAGAGAGCCATGGGATGCTCTGGGAGGAGGGCAGCAAAAAAGGGAGGGAGAAGGCGTTAGGACAACACTGCAAGACTTGACAACCAAAGAGGACACCATGGCACTGCAGGCACTACTGTTCTAGAGAAGAAAAAAAAAAAAAAACAAAAAGGCGAGAAGCAGCCCTGCAGGGAGCCCGCACACGTCGTTATCCGGGAGCATCTGGAGGAGCCTTGACACGGGCCGCCCGGTCCAGCTGCTGCGGCAAACAAAGACCTCACTGCCGCCGGCACCGGCGAGGGGACGCGATCGGCGGCAGCTGCGCGGCCCCGGGGCTGGGAACGCTCCCTGCCTGCTCCTGCTTGCGGGCAGGATGGACCCAGCCCACTCCACAGTACATCCCGTGCCCGCTCGCCCTGAGTCACACCTCTGCACGGCTTGCCAGGGGCTCTGAAAAGCCCCGGGTTAAAATCCAGCAAGTCATCTACCTTAAATAACAAGGCAGCGATCCATCTGCCTCGGCCTTTGGCAGCTCTTGGCTGCAGAGCCGAAGCATTTGTTGGATCATCACGAACGTGCTTTTGCCCTTTAGCTCATGGCCACGAGCGAGACGTGGCCATGATGCTGTCAGAGGGGGCTTTGGACCAAAGCAGAATGAGGTAAAAACCTTCAGGGACATTCTGGACGCAGACAGCACCGACCAGGACCACCGACCCTGAGTCTGACAGGAGAAGACAGCTCAGATAGAAGAGCTTGGCATCACGTCCCCAAAATCCCCCCTCATGGCTCTGCCACCACCAACCCCTCTCCCAGCCCCACAGGAGATGGGAAGCCAAGCTCCCCATCACAGCATCATCTGGTTTTCAGCTCATTTCTGGCCATTTCCCCCCCACTTCCTCAATCTCTGGTGCAAACACGCTTCCTTCTCAGAAGGGACATGAGGAGGCCATGGGGCTGGTGTGTCCCTCTCCCTTTCCTTAGTCAAAGGGACAGCCCTGGCACCTGTGGGCAGGTCAGAGACCAAGTGCCCTGCTCCAGCTTCAGGAAAAGGGAAGATCTCAGGCTGCAAAGCAAGAGAAAATTATCTTGGATTAAACTCCCGGGCCCTGTGTGTTGCCATTTATGGCTGCACTTTCTGCTCCAAGCCTGATGCAAGACATTGCAAGAGAGAAAGAAAGCAGACAGGGGAGAGACAGCCAGAAAGAGAGAAGCCAGGAGAAAAGGGGAAGAAAGAAGCCTTTTAAAAAAAGACTAAATAATAATGTTGGGCAGAGTTTAGCAAAGCAAAGCAGCTGCTGTGTCAGCAGCTCCCCTTCACCCCACCGCTGGGGCTCTCCATCCTCCCGCCGGCCAGAGAAGCAGCTGCTACAGACAAGAGCAGTTTTCCAGCCCTGGCAATGGTCCTGCCAGCTCCAGGGTGCCTGGCAGGGATGTGCCTCACACGGAGATGGCGCTTTGCAGGTCTGACCCCCCCCAAAGTGTGGGAGCATCTGCTCCTGCCCCTTCCCCTGTCACTGCTACCGGAAAGGACAAGCCACAGAGTGGACAGAGCATTGCCAAAGCTCCAGGACCATCCAGCCCTCAGAGAGGGGTCAGGCAGTGCCAGATCTGATGGGGAAAACACTGGCATGTCCCATGGTGGGGTGAGGAGTCCCAGCTCAGCAGCACCCACCCCTGCAGACACCATCACATCCCAGTGTGGCTCCCCCCGGGATCACACACAGACAGCTCTTCTGCTGCTCTCCCCTTTTTGCCCCGGCCTGTGGCCAGCAAACACCACACACCAGGACATCCCTTGCTGCCCAGATCAGCCAGATGGCATCCTTGAGAGCAGGGCCAGGAAAACCCAGCCCTCACTTGGAAAGCTGGCCTGACAGCTGTTCACATGGATGGGCACTTCAGAAGGCAAAGAGTCCTTGTGGCCTCTGCTCCAGGAGCGCCCAGCTCTGGGCTGACTCCCAGGGCTGTACCCAGCCCAGCAGGATCTGGGCAGCAGCCAGAACTTCTGGACTCGTGTAGGGGACACAACATAGAGCCCCAATGCCCCCATGCCCCCCAGCACGTCCCACACCAGCCCTGTGCTCCAACCCCATGGCAGGACACGTGCACAGGCTCCCTGGGGGGTGACACATGTCCTGTTTTGCTTCCCATTTTCCAGCTACTGCAAGAGATGATGCATTTGTCATCAGCACAAACTGCTCTGTATGAGAGCTGAGCACATCTGAGCAATCAGGGTCTGGCTGGGGAGCCCCACATTCCCTGGTGGGGGCCTGTGACACTGCCAGGGCTGTGACAAAGGGTAGCACATCGCCACATCCCTTCCCAGCACACTGTGGGATGATGGACCTCCTGCCCCAGCCCACTGGTGGTGCAGACACAGCCTACACAGCTGCCAGTTAAAGCCAGACTTAATTAGACACCCTCTCCCCTCCAGCACAGGGAAGGCAGGAAAGAGGCACTACAGGGGGAGATGCTGATTTTTTAAAATGTAAAGAGGATTCCTGCTGGGAGCTGGGTGGTTTGTGCTGCCTGGTGTACCCAGAGGGCACTGTGAGCCCCCAGGAAGGCACAGATTGGGAAGGTGGGGAGCACAGGGGAAAGGTGCCAGGAACTTGGCAGAAGAGACAGATGACAGAGCCTTTGTGCCTTTGCTACCCAGGTGCCAGCCCTGCAGCTGCCCCCCTCAGGCAGGGTTTGCATGTCCCCTCTCTCATGCTGTCACCCACTTGACCCTGCTCTGTATGAAGCCCCCAGCTGCAGTTAACCCTTGGCAATCCAGCCAGGCTGCTGTGCCCAGCAGAGCCTGGCACTGCCTGCCCACCCTCCTCATCTCCAGAACATTCTGGCCAGGATGGCATCTCAGAGGAGGCTCTGGAACAGCACTGAAACCCCTGCATTGTCCCTGTCACCTGCCATTTCCAGGACAGAACTACTCATTAGAGAACTGAAGTTTCTGACCGTTTCTCACAAGGACCACGCTCTGCAACTCCAGCGACGCTGCTGTTCCCACCCAACAGCTTTTCATTAGGGGATTGCTTTGACAGCACTGCCTCAACCGTTAACAAGCTGGGAATGGGGATGAGAACAGACAACGACAGACTAATTAACTTTTTTTCAGTGATGGGAGCCAGCAGAGACAAGGGGAACCACTATCAGCAGTTAATGGAAACAAGGACTCCTTTCCCTGCTCTGCTGCTGCTTCATTTTGTAGCCCTGGGCACGAGGCTGCAGTGGTCTGGTCACTACAGAGGGCCAGGGAAGCTTCAACCCACACTGGTTTCACCAGCCTTGCAGGAGGTGGGAGCAGGAGGCTGTGCCACACGGCTGTCCCAGCAGGTCCCAGTTTACACTGGCAGGGAGAAGGGAAGCAGGGATGCAGAGGGATGCACAGCTCCAGCCAGTCATTTAAACACACCAAGGCTGCTCTCCCTGAGCAGGTTCATCCATCAGCATTTCTGTTGAGTGGTTAATGGCTGCGGTGAATCCAAACCAGCCTGGCACAGTACATGCTGAGCAAACAGGAGGGAGAGAAAACAAGGAATGAAATTAAGGAAAGCAAATAAGGAAAGAAAGCTCTCCAAGTGCCGAGCACAGCCCTCTGCTTGCTGATGTACTGAGGAGCCCTGAGCCTGCAGCAGCCCCCAACCAACCCCAGCACGAGGTCTGGGAGCCTCATCTGCTGAGTCACATCAGGGGACCGCAGCCCTTGGCCCAGCCAAGATGGGTTGGACAGGGCACAGTTCCATCAGAAGCCGCATGCAAAGCACTCAGAGCTCTGCCCAGGGCCAGTCCCACACCTGGCTGTAATACCTGCTGGGCTTGGGCCTGGAGGAAGAGGGTGAAGCAAGTTTGAGGGAGCAAAAGCAGGAAACCCAGGGAGACTCTGCAGAGCTGTGGATGGTCTCCTCCACTCTGCCCGTGGGATGGGCCCCTGGATCAGCAGCTGGGCACACACGTGTGTGGTGCCTGCTGGAACCCACGTACTCCCTCCACTGTGCCACCTGTCCCCGTGGGACACCAGCCCGGCCCAGCCTGCACCCAGCAGTCCCAGCAGCTGCGGGATCATGCGCGGGCCAGAGCTCCCAAACACTTACTCAGCAGTGAGAACCATCCCTCCCCCTTCCCACTGCTCCCTGCCACCACCCAGACCACACACATCTGCTCCCTCTCCTTCCCAAGGGGATGCTGCTCAGGTCCAGGGTGATTTGTCCTGCTTTGCTCCCACAGTAAGGTAATCATTTACCAGGAGGAAAACCTCTCAGAGCTATTCCAGGACCCTCCTCAGCTCCAGTGCCACCTTTGCTGTAAGAAGGGCTGAGGGCAGTGAGGAGACCCCCAGTGCCCCAGAGACCAGCCAGACTTCTGGAGGACACAAGACTCCCTGTGCCTGGAGTAAGAACTCCTTTCCAGACACGCTAAACCCTGTTACTGCACCTGTGCTGAGCGGGGATAAAGGAGCTGAGCCCTTCTCTGAAGGCAACAATCTTCTCTGCAGTGCCTGTCAGAAGCAATCGGGGACTGAAGGGCAGCCAGAGGGGAGGAAAACATTCCCAAGCCTTGAGCTAGCGAGGCAGCAGAGGAACCCGTGAGCTCTGGCAGCACGGGATACAGCCATCCATCCCAGTGGGTGCTGCACTGATCCCAAGCTGGTGGCCAGCACTGGTGCCGAGCTGGCCCAGCCGGGATCCAGCCGGCTAACAGAGGCCCAGAAGCTCTCCAGAGATCCTGGTACTCAAAGGGACCAATAAATCACACGACAGACAAACAGATGTGGCTTCCAGGACACCAGGACAAGGGAGGGGGCTGCTCGAGAGCTGTAACCATGGCCAAGGGGTGCCAGAAAGGGGAGAGGGAGAGCTCCGAGGCTCAGAAGCCACCAGGGGAGGTGAGGAGGAGCACAGGGAGGAAGAGCCACGTCCCAGCCCCAGGAGTGGGTCAGGGCTCACCCCTGGGCGTTGCAGAGCACCACAGTACAGAGCAAGGGTGGGGAGGCTGCCCCCGGGGACAAGGCCATCCAGTGAGTCAGTGGAGATGCTTTCCAAGGCTAGGGTTGTCTGCGCACTGCCCGGCAGCCTGGATACAGTTGCTGAGGATTACAAATGCTGCTAATAATAGCCAGGAGGCTCCTGGGCCCCAGGCCTGAGCTCCCCGGCTGAAACACGCTGCTGCCACACGGATGAGGCATCGCTCCTGGATTCCTGAGCCACCCCACTACTCAATTCCCTCCGCTGGGGCAAGGGGCCACGTGGGAGGAAGTCAACAAGGCAGGGAGTTCAAGCACCTTGGGGTGTCACCGAGTCCCATCCGAGCTGGGCAAGAGCAGAGTAAGATCTTTCCACGGACATGGGGTCGCCCTTTTATTTTTAAACAAGATCCGGTGCTGGAACAGGATTTACCGTGCGTTTATAGGCATCACTGCCCCCACCAGCCCCCCCAGTTCAGCCAGGGGTCAGACCTTGGGGCCAGCATCCTGCTGGGGCTGGGAGGGAGTGGGGCGGTCCCTTCCCTGGGGTAGCCAAGGACAGCCAGCCAGGCACAGCGTGAGGAACCCGGCGCTGGCACGGGGACAGTTTGCTGTTACCCACAGAAGGGGGATGCAGACAGGAAGAATAAACACACGCACATTCCCCAGCACCTGGATAAGCCCTTGGGGGAAGGAAAAGACACCCAGGGGTTAGATGTGCAGACAGGAGAGGCTCACACTCTTTTCCCTTAAATCTTCACTATCTTGATTATTTTTAGAAGCATTCCTTGGAGGATGGGAGTGGGAAGGAGCCAGAAACGTCCCCCCAAACCTCTGCCGTCCCCGGGGACAATTGTCTCGTCCTCCCGAAGACAAAAACGCGGGTTTTGCCGGGACTTCTGTTTTAGGGGAAAACCCCTCCCCAGTTGCTCCGGAGGGACGGGGAAGGGACACCGCGGGGTTGGGAGGTAGGGGATGGAGGGGACACCGGCTGCGGGGACCTCGGGGGAGGGTCCGCGGGGAGCCGGCCTTACCTTGCTCTCCGCATCCTCTCGGTGGTCGGGCTGCCGGGGCTCCGGGGGGGGCGGTTGATGGGGCTCTGGGGGCGCCTGCCGGGGCTCTGGGGGCGCCTGCCGGGGCTCTGGGGGAGCCTGCCGGGGCTCTGGGGGAGCCTGCCGAGGTTCTGGGGGAGCCTGCCGAAGCTCTGGGGGAGCTTGCCGGGGCTCTGGGGGAGCCTGCCGGGGGATGCTCTCGGCCGCCGCGGGGCTGGGCTCGGCCGCTGGGCCCGGCTCCGCCGCCGCCTCCCGCTGCTGGGCGACCACCTCCTTCCCCTCCTCGCCCGCCCCGACCTCCTCCACCGGCACCCGGCTCCCCTCGTCCTCCGGTCCCTCGGCCGCTCCCGTCGCTTCGCCCCCGGGGCCGCCCTCCCGGGCGGGCTCCGCCGCGGGCTCCCGGGGCCGCTCCCCCGCCCGCTCGCCGCCGTCTCCCCGCAGCCTCACGAAGACGGAGGCGAGGACGATGGCCAGGACGGTGAAGAGCAGCGGGACGGCCAAGTACAAGTCCACAGCCAGGTCCATCCTGCCCTGCCGCCGGAGCCCGCCCGACCCGACTGCGCGGCCGCGGGGGGTGCGCGGGCAGCGCTGGGCCGGCGGCGGGGCTGGGCCGGCTCTCGGACGGCTTTGCCCGGCGTCATCCGCCCGGCCCTGCCCACCGCCCCGGCCCCCCCGGCCCTCCGGCCCGGGCACCCACCTCCCGCACCGAGCCGCCGGCCAGGGACAGTCCCTGCGCGCCGGGGATGCGCCACCCGCATCCACCCGCACACAGGGGTGGGATTTGGGAAGGGGGGACCGGCAGAGGAAGGCTTGCGGGGCAAGCAGCCAGGCTCTGCCTGATGCGAGTGTCCAGCTTGGGACACGGGGATCTTCGAGGATCTTTCACTAAACGCTGCCCTACATTCACAAAATCATTCCCAGACCGGTTGGCAGACTCTTGTATCGTCAAATCCCAGAACGATTTGGGTTGGAAAAGACCTCTGAAGTGCCACATCCACACGTTTTGGAACGCTAACAGGGATGGTGACTCCACCGCTGCCCTGGACAGCCTGTTCCAACGCCTGACCCCCTTACAGTCAAGAAATTGTTCCTAATATCCAATCTAAACCTCCCCTGGCACAACTTGAGGACTCTTCCTCTTGTCCTGCCACTCATTAATGGGTCCCATTCATAATCATTGACTGGGAAGGTGTCTGTCTCCTGAGATGCTCCCTGTGGGCAGGCAGGCACCCACAGCTTGCTGAGCTCTGACAGGCTGGGGTGTCAGCTGGCCTCGGGGTAGTGTTTAATGGCCATTTGCACCTTGTTAGCCCTTGGCTGGGTAGTGGAGGGGCTGGCAGGGCCAGGAAGGCTGTCCTGACTCCCCTGGGTGAGGAGCATCTGGCAGCACATCCACGCCAAGCTTTAGAGCATCACTCCACCACGTTCCCCAGGAGCCACAATGGTGCATCTGTGCATAAACTGCTGTCTCACCCACCAGGTAAGTGGGTGCTGAGAGCAACTGGGTTGCCAGAGCCTCCCCCCACCAGCAGGAAGGTGCTAGAGGGTCTGGAAAACAGGAGGCTCAAAATTCGGGATGTGCCCAAAACCTACCACAGGCTGGCAGGGAGGCTGGCCAAGGGGTTGTCAGGTCCTTCCAGACTCTACCACCAAGGATTTCCTGCCTCTCCACACTGCTGGGAGGATTAGCCAACCTTTTACAAAGCAGGCTGAAATTAGAAGGCCTAAGCTATTCCTGCCAGTGTAAAACCAGCACGGAGCTTTCTCCCAACTGCATGCAAGGAGAGCACACATGAGAATTCTCCCCCAAAGCTTCCTCCAGGGAAAAAACTTTGAGGACATCGCCAGAAGTGAGGCGGAGTTTATTATTGACTGGCTATAGACAAAACACAAACAAAGATGGGATTAAATCCCCGGGGTGGGAGGAAGGAAGTGAAGCCATGATCCTCCCTGTGTTTGTCTTTATTGGTAATCCTATCAGGCAGGCAATCGTTTGCGTATGGATAATTGTATTCTTAGTAACAACCAGCCACGGTACTTATCTCCCCTTGTCCCGAAGAGCTTTGCATTTCCTGGGCCCTGATCATCAGAGCTGCTCCAGAGCTTGGACGAAACACCCAGAGACTGGCAGCGTCAGGGCACTGTTTGGTTCAGCAGGTGTTTTGATGTATATTAGGTCCCTTCTTCTCCCTACTTGTCCAAATCCCAGCAGCCATGAAGGCACCATCCCAAGTCCAGTGCATCACTTTCTTTAGAAGGCTTTCCCTGAGCCCTGGAAATTGCTCATGGCTAGAGATGGAACCAGGGTGGGGGAATTCCAGGGACCAGGGTCCTTCCTTGCTCCTGTGTTCATGTGGAGTATCAGTTTTGAGTACAAAGAGGGATTTTGGGTGAGACTGACAGAAACTGGCCACTGTGAGCTGCTGGCAGGGTGACTCAGGAGGTGTTTTGGCCTTACACACTGATGCACAGATTTCCAGCTGTCACAGTGCCCTCGATTACTGTCAACATCCAGGACACCTCCTGCTCTTTCCCCCTGGCAGTACAAATTTTCCATGGCTCTTGGTTGGAAGTCTGTTGGAGGGTGTTTGCCCGCTCAGGAATGCAGCAGCATGTGGCTTGCATTAACCCAGCACGGAGCACGGAGCACAGAGCACTTCATCGAGCACCCTCCCAAGCAGGATTTATCACTGCCTTAAAATAAGAGCCGCAACAGCTTCTCGTGAGGTCGGGATCCCTGACACGGGAATCAGTAGGAGCCTCAGGAATGCTCATTAGTGGCTTCTGGACCTGCAGCGATTCACTATCAAGTTGCTGGAACCTGCTGCACTCACAGGACCTGTGAGAACTGCAGGGTTTGGATGTCTCTGAAAAACAACACTCCTGGTCTTGAGAGCAGCAAGGACACATCTGCCAGAACAGCTGCTCTGACAGAGCCAGCCTCCTGCAGTAATGAGGTGACGGGATCAGCAACATCCAGACCTGGAGTGAGAGCTTGACTGTCCTGCAGAATGTGACCTGACAGGGATGATCCCCCAGGCAGAAACTGGGCTCAGCAGGTCTCGTGTGATGTCGACTTTTTCGCTCCATGGCTTTCCAGAGGGAATTGGGTGGAGTAAACTTGGCCTGGTCTCTGGCCAAGGCTCCCACTGGGAGGCACAGAGGTATCCGTAGGGTTCCCCTATCAACTTTCAAGGCACGATTAATGCTTCCCGCACGCTCCGGGACAGGAGGGGATTGGATTCACATTCCAGGTCAGCCAGGCAGGCTCCCAGCCAGGGATCTCTGCCCTGGTCCTGCCCGCCGGCTCTGGAAGAGACCAGCAGGGACTCTGCTGGCAAAGAGGGGCTCGGGGAGGGCGATCCCTTGGACACAGCACTCCCACCCCATCCCTATCCCCGTCCCAGGGTCGGGCTGGACCCGGAGCGGGGCAGCAGCATGAGCACGCTGCCCTCTCTTGGGAGGAGAACCGCCCTGCAGCGCCCGCCGGGCCGGGGACGCTCCCCGAGAGCTCCGGGCGATGGCTGGGAATGGTCTCCGAGAGCCCCGACCCTGCACAGAAGCGGCTTTCACAGGGCCCAGCTCCAGGCCACAGCAGTGCGAGCCAAGGGCTGGGAGCAGCTGAAGAGCTTTACCAACAAAGGGGGATTCAGAAGAAGAATCTTCCGAAGAGCTGCGGTGACAACTGCTCCGGGAAACATCCCCGGCAAGTGCTGCGCCTGCGAGAGGGGCTGAGCTGCGCTGGCTCCCAGGCACCGCTCCCGGGATCCGGGGATGACGTGCGGCACAGCCGGCAGAGCCTTCTGAGGCACAGGAAAGACCCGATTTACCGCACTACACGTTCTCAGTCTCCGGCAGCCCGTGAGCTGCACAGGCACGCCTTGTTCCCGGGTGCTCTGCGTCCCTCCCACCCAGAGCAAGGAAGTCACCGGGCTCCAGTACCCCAGCTGTAACCCAAGCACGTCTCTACATGATCCTGTGCAGTGGGGTGGGCAGATGCATGCTGGTTTCCCGTGAGGAAAGACATGATTCTGTGTTCTCCAGGATCCTCCAAGAACCCATTTTCCCTCACATAAAGCTTGAGCCCAGACCTGCCTTACAACTGGTCCAAAATTCAGATTATTTCTACAAGCCCCAGTCATGCTCCCAGTCACTGATACCACTTTTCCCTTGCCAAGAACACAGCCCTCTCTGTGCTGATGCCAGAAATGAGAAGCTATCCCAGGAAATGCCCCTGTACTCACTGTTCTGCAGCTGACACAGGCTCGGAGGTCACTCACCCACCTGCCTGGCTGCTCCTTCGCCTTTTGACACCCGGCTGTGCTGGCTCTGGAGCTGCTGGGGTGCTCAGGTTCAATCCAGCAGTGCCACAGCTCAGCTCACCAGGAGCTTCGAGCCAGCACAGGGGTGGGGATGGCTCCCACCAAAAGGAATGATCCTACCCGAGAGCTCTCCCGTGACTGCTTGTTCCTAGACTTTCCCCCTCAGCTTCTGTCACTACCCCCTCTTCTAGGTCACCCAGTACAGCTCTTCCATCATGTTAACACTCATTTTCCAGCCTAATCCCTGAGCCAGGGCAGGCTCCAAGTTGTTGTTGAGGGTCTTCAAAGTTTTGAACCAGCTGTACAACTGGCCTTGCCCTTGACAGCAAATTGATACAAACCGATATTCCCAAGAGTGAACCAAAAGCTCCTGGATACTGGCAGCCATTCCAGCCCCAGCTGCAGCGGAACAGCTGAGAGATGACACAGCCTTGGGTCTAAACAAGGCAGTGCTGCATCAGAAAAGCAATTCCAAAATTCTCCTCCAGCCCTGGTACGCCCTTCCCCGTCAGCACAGCTGGGACGCAGCAGGACATGGCGGGACCAGCTGCCGCTGCTCCAGCTGCCCTGACCCTCCTCCTCCTCCTCCAGGCAGGATGCACAGATTTGCTGCAGTGGCAGCCCCCAGCTCCAGGTCCTTCTGTTCAACCAGAGCACTCACGGTTAGAGGCATCACACACAGGTGGGAGCCACCAGGTCTCAGACCAGGAGGGACGTGGAATGATAACTTCCCTCCGAACAGATTCCCAGTCAGCTCTACCTGCCTCGATTCACACTGCTCCGGAAGCAGAGGGGGTGCAGCACCACAGAGGAGCCTTTATGTGCCTTGAGGAAAAAAAACAAGCTGCAAATGTTAGTTCAACCCCAGTCTTAAACATGCAGCTGCTTAGTGCCATGCCTGACACTCCAGGAGGAACACAGCCCTGTCTGTGACTTGCTCTCCAACTGCCACAGAAGGAAAACAACAGGAGTTATTTACTTGTGCATCAAACTGGAGGAAAGGAGCAAGAACATTGGCAAGGTGCAGCATCAACAATCCAACCCTGCACTGTCGGCTCCCCAGCAGTAACTAAAATATCAATATGTTGTCCTCGTTGGAACGAGGTTGCAACTGTCACAATATGGAAGATGGGTAGATAAATCAAGAGGAATAAAAACAAATCAAGTCCTGATTGCAAGGCCAACAGAGGCACTGAATGAGCTACCAGCAGCACCTGAAAATCAGGAAGAACAACAGGATTATCTTGAAGCACCCAAAATTACCTCTCTCAGGACTGAAATGCGTGAGAGATCAGTTATAAAAGCATTTTGCGGGGGAGGTGAGCAGGGCATGGGGAGAGAGCAGTGAAGGGAGAAAAAACCTGGTTTTATGGCTGACAGTAAACAAGAAGAATGTTTCCAGTGTTTGGGAAGGGGAGGAAAGAGCTTTATGTTATGTGGAAATGAGCAAACTGCCTGTCTGCTGCCACAAAGCCATTTACTCTTTGAGGTGTTTCATTCTACAGTGTATTGCTATAAATATTTCAAAAGCCTCCAGGCTGCTGTCCCACACTCTGTTCCAGCTGATTTACCTACAGTTACTGGTTTCAACAAATCTCACTGACAAAATATATACAAGATTTTCCACTTTCCCAAGCCTTGTTCCAGCTCACAGCCAGATTTGTTGAGGCAGCTTTGGCACACAAGGAGAACCCTCGGAGGCAGCTCTGCCCCGAACCCCCAGGGATGGGCAGGGAGTCAGTCAGCTCTGCTCGGAGTCCTGCCCTTACAGAGCCTCTCTGCACTGTGTGGCTAATCTAGAATCACAGAATCATGGAATTGTTTGGGTTGAGAGGGACCTGATCATCCAATTCTACCCCCTGCCATGGGCAGGGATACCTTCCACTATCACAGGTTGCTCCAAGCCCCATCCAACCCTAAACCTAACCCTGACCTTGGACACTTCCAGGGATGGGGCAGCCACAGCTGCTCTGGGCAACCTGTGCCAGTGCCTCACCACCCTTACAGGAAGAATTTTTTCCTAATATCCAATCTAACCCTGCCCTCTGTCAGTTTGAAGCCATTCCCCCTTGTCCTGTCACTCCCGGCCCTTGTAAAAGGCTTCTCTCCATCTTTCTCGTAGCCTTCAGGTGCTGGAAGGCTGCATTTAGGTCACCCTGATGCTTCTCTTCTCCAGGTTGAACAATCCCAATTCTCTCAACCTTTGCTCATGGAAGTGCTCCATCCCTCTGACCGACTTCGTGGCTCTCCAAAATCATCACACAACACCTGGAATGTGAATCCCCCTCTCGTCAGTGTGAGGTGGCACCAGAAATACAACCCAAAAGCATCTTGTAATACAGACCAGGGAGGGCAGGGCAGGTGGTACAGTCTGGTAACTTTCATGATATGAAAAGAAGTAACCAGTTGACAGGATAATGCAAAATAATTGATTTTATTTAAAATAAAAAGCAAAACCACAATCATCCAAACAAGACAAGTATCCCAGCTCTGCTGGATGGGTGATAAAAGCAGCTAAAGGGCAGTGGCAGGGCTTGGAGCTGACAGTGGGACTGTCACATGAATGGGTAACCCTTTCCTTCCCCCCCTTTGCAAGGGGGATGCCAAAAGCCTCCCGGTACAATGAGCCCACACAGGCATTTCAGACTGGACTCAGCCAACAGTCTTGCTTCCCACCCCACGATAGCTGGGGATTCAGGGAAGAGAAGGGTCGGGGTTAATTATGAAAGAGGTTGCTGTCTTTCTTCTAAGCACTTGGAGAGGTTTAAGGTAACTAAGACAAAGTGGAGCCAGTGCATGTGAGCTGGAAAGGGGAGGAAGGTCTGCCAGCACTTCCTCAGTGTCACCTGCTCCCACAGCACTTGTGCAGGAACAGCTGCTGGGACTGGAGCCTCCTGTTCACATCTGTGGGTCTGACGGAGTGTGTGGTTGTTTCCCCCTGATCTGGCACAGCCTTGTGTTGGTCACCAGACCCAAAAGCACAGCCAGAGCTCCCAAATCCCTCTACCTTCCCCAGAGTAGGCAGGACGAGGGTCACAGTCCAAACCCAGCCCAAGGCTCCCAGCCCTTCCCCAGGGGACAGGGCAGCCCCCAGAGCCCTGTGGGGCTGAGGCAGAGCTGCTTTGGGGCTCAAGGAAACGAGGGGCCCACGGGGTCTGGGTGCTGGACCAGCTGCATCCAGGGGCTCTGCAGGACACAAAAGCAGAGGGATTGGAACAACAGACATGGATGCCCCAAGAAGCACAAGCCTGGAGAAGTGAGAGCACAAACCCCACGGTCCCCAGTCAGCCTCCCACAAGCACAGAGCTAGGCACAACGGGAGCACAGTTTTTAACTTTGTTCCTCACTTATCCAGCCTGGAATGAGGGCCTGGGAAGCACCAGCTCACCCCCTTCCTGTAAGGCCAGTGAGGCTGACTCCCTGATGAGAGAGAATTGAAGCTAGTCCTATTTAAAACAAAATCCTGCTCTAGCAGGACCTGCTGTTTAGAGCAGGCCATGAAACAGCAACAGTTCAACTCTGGTGAAAACAAAAAGCCTTGTTCTGCTACAGTTTATGTACAACCCAGCAATTCTGGAAGGGCCACCACAGAACACCACATGGCCAAGAGAGCTGAACAACATCCCCAGTGTTTTCTGCTACAAAGAGCTACCACGAGGCTCGGAAGTCTCAGGTTGCTCGGGATGAACGGAACACTTTTTGTGGGTGGATGACTTCAAAGCATCTCACACAGTAATTACAGTTCAGCCCCACAACACCCCTGTGAGGTAGGGATTTTCCTCACTGCTCAAACAAAGACAGATCTCACCATCTCGGCCGAGGCAAAAGCTGTAAGTGGAAGAACCGGAGATCCCAGAGTGCTGATTCCCAGGTAGCCTGAACAAATACTGTTTCACAGTAGGAAGTGTCCTGTGGACCACTCAGGAGAGCGGTGCTGGTATCACAATGCCTTGCAGTCCGTTGCAAATGCTGCTTTTCTGTGAGGGGTGTCAGACCAACACAGGCTCCATCTGAATTGTGTTATTTCACACCATGGAAGAGTTGATAGGCATGGAAGAATGCTCTGCACTCTGATCTTCCCACGGTGCTTCCAGAGGCAGAAGTGTGGCTTTCCCAGCACGGGCTCAGGTGTTCACACACATATAACATTTTAAGACTGCAAAACTGAATCACACATGCCAAAAGCAACTGCATCTCACTGAGGTGCTGCCCAGCCACCACAGCAGGCAGGGACAGCTCTCCAAGGACTCCCCTCGCCGTGGCAGAGCTGATCCTTGTGAGCCTTTGCCTCTCCAGGCCCCACATTCTTCCAAAAGAAAGCAGCTGCAGCCTGCTCTGAGAAGACACACACGGATTGTGCAGGCTCACAGGCTGTTCTGCCTTGGCCAGAAATGCCAGGAGTTTGAGAAGCTGTTTGTTGGTTTTTGTTTTTTTTTTTCCTAAATGAAGCAATTTTGTGGAACAATGTGCACAGTCTACAGAGCAGCGCTTGCTTATTCCTGGTCATCACAAAAAATTTGGGAATCTGGACAGCTCAAGTGTACCAAAAAAACTTCCTTCTCACCATTTCCCTGCCACCACACTGGTCCTACACAAACTGACTGGCACAGAAGAGTCAGAACCAGAGATCCTGACAAACATATTTAGGATTCCCTTGTACAACGGGATACAGCCGGGTCTCCAAGAAGGAGGGAGTGTTTAAATAGGAAAAGACAAGGTTAAAAAAAGATCAGAAAACCCAGACAAGCATTGCTCCAAGTTCCATCAGACCCAACATGTGTAAGAAAGTCACAGCTGAGGCTGCCAATCTGCTCTTTAATCAGTGCCTGGGCATTATTACACGTCTACAACACACACAGCACTTCTGCTGTCAAGTTTCCTCTCCCAATAAAGTGAGATCCTATAACCACCTCCTAGGGCTCAGGAGAGCACCCCTGGAAGAGCACCCAACTCAGACATCTTGTGCCTGTGCTGTTCAGATTTCCTTGCAGCACACCTGCTAAAAAACCAAACCACCAGCTCCAACAGATTCCGTGGGGACAGGAGCTTTACCAGGCATAATACAAATGCACCTACACAGACTGAAGCAACACACTGCATTTTCAAAAAGCGTAAAACAACAATACATCCCCCTCCCAGTCCTTTAGAATTGGCACTGCAAGTTTCAGAAATGTCTGAACCCACAACCCCAAAGCAAAGCCGTTCAGGGATGTGAACTGCCCACGGCCCCAGAACTGCTTGGTATTTAAAGCCCAGCAACTGCTGTGATCAGTAAGAGTCAGACTTTGGCAGCAGTTGCCTTGTGCTAAATATTACACCTGCACCCGAAGGATGGTAATTACTAGCAAATGCTGACTTTTCCCCCACAGTTTTTGTTGTGAAAGAAACTCCAGGATTCTCCTGCTCCATCGAGTTTCCTGTCACAAGGTGCTAGTGCAGCTTTGTTACCTGTCATAACAACAGACACAGAGCAAAAGTAAATGGACTGGTGCTGGTTAAGGTGTTGCACCTCAGGTGTGTGCATGGAGCACATAGATGAAGACCCCAAAAGACGCTTCAGGTTGGTGGTCACCTCTGCTGAAGATGCTTCAGGGCTTGGATCATTCACACCACCTTCCCCTCCTTGGCTGAACAGGGATCTTCTCTTGGAAGTAACATGAAAAAGGAAGGTGTGTGCCCAGTGGAAGCAAGGTCAGGGGACATGGGAAGAACACAGAGATGCTGCTTATCACAGTAGAGAGAAAATTCGTGTGGCCAAAGCTCAACTGGGTTTGAAGCTGCCAGAAATGTGGGGGACAATAAAAAGTTTTTTCAATACATTAATGGCAAAAGGCAGAGTAGAAAGAAAAGCAGCCCGTTCCAGGATGGGGATGGGCCCCTCATAAACAGGGACATGGACAAGGCAGAGGTGTTTAACACTTCCTTTGCCTCTGTCTTCAACACGGATAACAGACCAAGGAGGTCTCAGTGCCCTGAGCTGGAGGACCATGTGAGAAAGATCAACTCCCAGCTGACCCTGAAATTGTGTGGGATCTGCTGCTCCATCTGGATCCCTACAAATCTATGGGGCCTGATGGGATTCATCCCAGAATCCTCAAGGCACTGCTGATGTCATCACAAAAGCTTTCTCGATTTTTGAGCAGCCTTTGGAATCTGGAGAGGTCCCAGTTTTCTAGAAGGGCAGTAAGATGGACCCCAGAAACTACAGGTCTGTCAGTCTCACTTCAGTGCCTGGTAAAGTTATAGAGTAGATTATTCTGGAAAGTATTGAAAACTACCTGAAAGACAATGCAGTCATTGGTCACAGCCAGCAGGGCTTCAGGAGAGGAATGTCCTGTTTGTTGAACCTGATTTCCTTCTATGACAGGGTAACCCACCTGGTTGATCAAGGGAAGCCAGTAGATGGAATCTTTTTGGACTTCAGAAAAGCTTTTGATACCGTCTCTCCCAGGATCCTGCTGGACAAACTGTCCAGCCCACAGCTGGATAACCTTGTTACAGGATGGGGGAGCAACTGGCTCACTGGTTGGGCACAGAGGGTGACAGTGACTGGGGTGACATCAGGCTGCCATCAGTCACTACTGGGGTTCCACAGGGGTCCATTCTCAGCCCAGTGCTCTTCAGCATTTTCATTAATGACCCGGACACAGGACTCAAAGAAATACTGAGCAAGTTTGCTGATGACACCAGACCTCGACAAATTGGAGGGCTGGGCAATCACCAACCGTGTGAAGTCCAAAAAGGGGAAGTGTCGGATTCTGCACCTGGGATGGGGCAACCCTGACTGTGTGTACAGACTGGGGAATGAGAGGCTGGAAAGCAGTGCAGGGAAAGGGCCCTGGGAGTCCTGGTGGGTGGCCAGTTGGCCCTGAGTCAGCAGTGCCCTGGCAGCCAGGAGGGCCAAGCCTGTCCTGGGGGCGTCAGGGAGGGGATTGCCCCACTCTGCTCTGCCCTGGGGGCATCAGGGAGGGGATTGTCCCACTCTGCTCTGCCCTGGGGCAGCCTCACCTGCAAGACTGGGGCTGTTTGGGGGGACACAATATAAAAAAGACATTAAGCTGTTAGAGAGCATCCAGAGGAGGGCCATGAGGATGGTGAAGGGACTGGAGGAGAAGCCTTTTGAGGAGCAGCTGAGGTCACTTGGTTTGTCCAGCCTGGAGGAGACTGAGGGGAGACCTCACTGGGGTCTTCAACATCCTCCCAAGGGGCAGCGGAGGGGCAGGCACCGATCTCTTCACTCTTGTGACCGGTGACAGGATTCAAGGAAACGGCTGGAGCTGAGTCAGGGGAGGCTTAGGTTGGATATCACAACCAGGTTTTTCACCCAGAGGGTGATTGAGCACTGGAACAGGCTCCCCAGGGAAGTGGTCACTGCACCAAGCCTGTCTGTGTTCAAGAAGCATCTGGACATCACTCTCAGGCACATGGTGTGACTCTTGGGGTGTCCTGCGCCAGGCCAGGAGTTGGACTCGATGATCCTGATGGGTCCCTTCCAACTCCGCATATTCTGTGATTTTATGTGACCCACAGTTGGAAGCACCAGCCTCGACAGCAATGTTCTCCTGCAGTAGGATAAGATCCAAAGACCCATTTTCCACAGCTCAGTTCTTGCAGAAGCTAATTCCTTTCTC
Source organism: Myiotriccus ornatus (assembly GCA_036023395.1). Taxonomy (NCBI): domain Eukaryota; kingdom Metazoa; phylum Chordata; class Aves; order Passeriformes; family Tyrannidae; genus Myiotriccus; species Myiotriccus ornatus. The sequence continues at coordinate 7,762,531 of JAYRBT010000043.1, forward strand.
CTTCTTCCCGAAGTTCCGGTGCCAGATCCGGCGGACGTTCCCATTGGGCCAACAGGGCTGGTGTTCCTTTCCTCAAGTGTACAGGAAAACATGTAAACATATGACAGTGTCAAAGCAAGGCAGGTTTTTATTTACCTGCTGGTTTTAAAAAGAGTTCTTTAAAAACTGACCGTTGTCTTCCTTGCCAGTTACGTGACCCATTAAATACTCGGCGTGTCCTTACCCACAGCTGGGTTACAGTGCACTCACCCGGGGCGCAGGGGGGACAAAGCATTGCACAAGGACGTGGTGGGGCATTCCCCTACAAGCTACTCAGGAGCCAACCTTGGACAGCACATAACGAAGACAGATGTCTGGATCGAGGAAGAGTGACAAAAAAAATGTAAGGACTGTGAGAAACAGAAGCAGGAGAGGGTAGAACAGAGCTGGCTGGCTGCTAACGGAGCTTCAGTCGGGTGGTGTTATCTCTCAGGGGTAGCTGCGGCCTCCACAAGATTCCCTAATCCTGTCAAAAAAAGGTACAACTGCCTTTGAGCATTCCCCTCATGTCAGGGCACGAGATCGCAGCATGCAGATTAATTTCAGGCTTATTTCTTCCTCCAGAATTGTACAAGCAGGGTAAGGTTTTGTGTTTGGAAGCGTTTCTATCAACTAATCCATCACACAGCTGGAACAGAACGCCCACCCACCCTCACAATCAACACACAGGAAGAAGAACAGTGAAAACCCAGAAAGCAAATGTTCTAGACAAGGTGCTAATTTTTAATATTTAAGGTATTCAGTTTAAAATTTGAACTGCAAACAATTTAAAAATGCACAGGGTTTTCAGAAGAACAGATCTGCATTTCTACAGATTTTTTTCTAAACCTGGGTCTGCAGTAGGGTTTGTTCTCTCCTGCTGCTTGTTCCCTGCCTGGAGTCACACTGGCTGCTGAAATGGGATTTGACAATGATGTCGTAACAAACAAATTGTGAAAACCTCCAGGGCAAAATAAGCAGGCAGTACAGTTCTCCCCAATGTTTAATGATGCTCTGTACTTGTAATTCAATTGTATTCAGTTACGAGCAACTCCTGAAAACCAGAGAGCAGTACAGGAGCACACAGCACTTCAGGCATTACCCTACACTGGGAATTCGGGCATAATGCTGGGAATACGGAATTCCTCAGGTAAATTACTGCTGCACACCACCTTTAGCAGGCCACACAGTAAGTCACCACAGCACTTGCATCCATGCCAAATCTGCAGCATCCAACAGCTCAGGAACTAGCCAGCACCCCACTGCAGGCAGGCAGCCAGTCCAGCAACCAAGCCGCAAAGAATTTGATTAGGAATTTTGGCAAGCCTCGGCTACACGAGAAAAATGCTTCATTCAGTAGAAAATGTCTAAGTTCCTCCCTGCAGCATACCCCCAAATTCCCAGTGTCCCACTGTTTTTTAACCTGGCAAGTCCAGAGAACTGACTTCCTCAGCAACTTTACCCTAAGCATATCTATTCTTGGTTCTGCAATATTAATGTTCCCTCCTTGCAGACTCACTGAAACTTGCTTGTTATTTATTTATTTATTTGAAATATAGCCATTTGGAATTTTGGATGAGTTTTGCCTTTAAGAGATAAAACAGTGGATCAAATTGAAATAATCAAGGCAACAATAAGAAAAACCGTACAACTACTTGAAGGTTTTCTGTTCGAACAAGGCATGGAAACCTGAGTCCTGCCTGACCATTCCTCATCTTGAACTGTTCACTATTCATTTGTGCTCTCAGAAGAACACAATTAAAACATTCCAACTCTCAGACCATTAAGCAAAAATAAAATCAAATCCTTACCCTCTATTAAAACAGACAACTAGGAAAAGAAATAAACTGTTTATTAAATAAAACCCCTAGTTTTAAAAAATATCAAGAATATTAAGTTTTCCATTTGGAGCAATTAAAATAACTCGTGGAGGGAATATATCACCACTGGCCAACTGCTTTATGTCCTGTAAGGAATCCCTTGCTCCCCATCCCTCTGTCCTGAGGAATCACCTATCTGAAGTCTGCCAGCTCTGCCTCGTATTGTCTTGTGCTTGTTTAAAAACAACAGATGCCATCGGGTCACCTGGAGGAGCTGCGCTCTTTGCTCACACAGTCGTCCTGGGAGGTTGTGTCCCCGTTCCCCATCATGCCACACGTCCTCCGCTTTTTCCTCCGGTGCATCATCCCCTCTGTCTCGGAGCCAGAGTCACACTGAAGAGTGGAAAGATGAAACCAGAATTCAGAGGAGCCCCGTGAGCTGTTTGTGCTGTGGAATTCACCGCCAGAGCTGCCTCAGCAACCCTGAATAACCCAGGTTCAAAGAACATGCTATTTGAGGTTGGACAAGACAATGTGAATGTGTTCCTTTTGGATCCTTGAAGGATCTCATCTTCCGAGAGCAGACTCAGTGGCTCCTGATGGATTTAGGTGCCTAGAAGAGTCCCCCTGTCATAACCGATCTGTTTTGGATCTTGTTCCTCCTCCCCATTTTTAGAACATTCATTTTGCAGCCGTTTTTTACAAAGCATGGTTTAGCTAAATGAGTGACAGATTCATATATAAAATAGACATAGATCAAACAAACCAAATCCATTTAGCAATGCAGAGAGGCTTCAGCAAACAGAACCTCCTAAGACCACAGGCTCCTCCACCATGTAGATTTGCTTAGCTGCTTTCCATTAATTTCTTCCACAAGACAGGAAAATTAGGATTAAGACACATGATCAGTTATGGAAAAAGCAATATAATTCCAGAATATGGATCATTTACTGCAGTAAAAAGCATTACCTCTGAATCAGAGTCTGAGGAGCTGGAACTTGAGGAACTGGAAGAATCGCTTGAACTGTCGGAAGCAATACCAGTAGATTCCTGCAGGTCAACTGAATCAGCCAAGGCTGCCAAGTCAGGATGTTCCTGCTTCAGGATCCTAAACACAGTTCAAATTTCAGGGTTAGCCTTCGAACTGTAACACTGAGTGTAAATGGGTATTTTTAGGTTTTGTTTTAAACAGAGAACGTGAAAGGAAAGCCACTAAACCTCTCACCTGTACCATTTCCGTGACAGTTTGGGTCTCCCTCTCACCGTCTTGTGCCATACCACAGGGAAGTTGGTACAGCTGGCAAAGTTTTGTGTGATGGCAATAGTCGTGTCGAGGTTGAGAACGACGTGCCACCAGCCACCTAAAACACAACACCAATGACCAAAGCTGGCTAAATGGCAGACAGCAAGTTCAAGAACACTTTTCCCATGGTGCAGGTGGAAACTGGACATTTTTCCCCCACACCCAGGCGAGTTTATCACCATGTCACCTTTCCTCAGGCTAATTTCAGCTCTCACTCCAGTGCTTGACAGGTTTTGTTACAGAAGGTTGCTCCACACTCTGACCAAATTACCCAACTCACAAAAAGATCTGACTTGACAGCAACACACTGGCTACTGATGGTTTATTTAACAGCAGGAGCCATTGTAACCCAGACAGCACAGAGGCCCTTTCTGTCCAGCTGGAGAGCATTTCCAGGCTGATTTTGTAAGGTTCTTATGACTACAGACTAACCTTTCATTTAAAAATAGATGCAAAATCGTTTCCCCACACAGGATAAAAATAGACAGTGAAGTTCTTACAACCCACTTATAACCTCATAAAAGACTAAGGGAACAGTTTAATGGAACCCGACAGCTACAAACTCTTAACAGAAGGTACACTGAGGAGTCACTAATAAGTGCCAAGACAATCACAAGGCACTCTTCACACGTGAAGTCAGCTGTATGTTGGAGACAAGCAGTGTGGACACAAGCTATGGGCTGTGCTGCACTAAAATGATACAAGATTCAGAGGTCAGAATTTGGCACTGAACTCACATGTTCATCCACCACCACCTCATCCCCCAGTTACAAAGGGCACACTGTGCAGCCACTCAAAGAGAAGGGCATCTTTAGCAGAGCTTTCTTGAGTTTTTGATTTCAAATGCAAGATGAAACATAACCACAGAGAGGTGGGTGGAAGGTGTCAGTGCCTTTAAGTAGTTCATTTCCCACAGCTAAGAAAAATTCATATGCAGTCAAGCTAACTAGGCTACAAAATTCAGTCATGAATTTGCTACAGTGTGTATGAATTCAAACATTTTTGTCCAACAGTTATTAGTACTCAAATACCTCTGTTTTATGCCCAGACAGTGTCCTGTTACTGCAGTTTAGTCCAGGATCACATTCTTGTGATGCTGCCACTCAAGTCCCACTTGTTTTGTCATCACGTGGTACAGATGACAAAAGGCCACAATACACGCCATAAATGTTTTGGCATATCCAGAAAATAACTGGATAGTCTCAAAACAAGCATTGCACTATGTATCCCTTTTTAAAGAGCTCAAGAGAGTTTACTTGTAAGAGATAGGCTGTATAAGAAAGCTGAAATACTCTCTTCACCTCTATAGCATATAAATATATTAAAAATATGGCTTTTCTCTCCCAGATTTCCCTGCTGGAGAGATCTGAAGATACCTGGCACAAAGACTGTCTCGCCTGGTTTCTGTAAGACTTCCAGGGGTTTGAATTCAGGGGGCCAGGTGGGAAGCTGCGTCCGAGGATAGATGACGTTGAACCAAGTGATTGCCTCATCCTGCTGGTTCCCTCCCTCTTCTCGAGTCACTTTGATCAGCTCTCTGGGAGTGCTGGTTGGGAACAGGCACCAACGCTTATGTCCCTGCACTAAGGCATTCCATGCACTAGTTCCCAAGGGATCGATGTGAATTCCTGTTCCAGATCGAGGTGGGCCCATCACAAACCATCTGCATGGGAATAAAAAAAAAGTCCTTTAGTCACAGAGCAAGCAAGTAGCTCCCTTCCTTCGCATTAGACAGAGATTTTTATTGCACATTCAGTTAGAAATCAAAATAGTTACAATTCTTTCATTTACATTGCTGATTTTGTTAGATTCACACTACAGCAAAAACATACCACGGGAGTTTAACCTAAAAACCAAGCTGAATGACTGCAGGATAAGAAAGGGAAGATAGCTTTTTGTATTTTATAGCTGTATTTGTTTTAAGCAGCTCTTCAGTAAAACATATAGTGATTTCCAGGTTTATGAATGCTGTTAGGTCACAACAGCCTGTGTTAGGACCTAGGCAGGGGGATTCTCCTACGGTTTTCTAAAATTTGCTGCTCAAGTAGATCCAGAACTGCAGAACAATGAGGAACAAACAAAAGGCAACACAAGGAACAGAACAAGTTACGCAACCCTGGCCTCTTTCTGCGCCTCCTGCTCACAACAGGCTTTTCATTCCAACATTTAACTACATGGAGCTTGTTCTCCAGTGACCATTCAGGATTTGAGGTGTATATTCCCATTCCCCACTTCTAAGGTTTATTTCTCCCAACAGAGAACTTTATCTACTCTATGTGTTCAACTGCAGCAGCACCTTCAACTGCTCATTTGCCCTTAACACCGCAGTAAGATCTACTCCAGTAAAAGCAGTGTGAGATGACTTAACACCAGGCAACAGCACGAAAAAATGCTTGATTGGCAGCAGGGAGCATAGAAATTAGAGCAACAAGATCCCTCCATGGTGTGGCTGACAGGCAGGTGATGCCCAGCCACAGGAGTGCAGAGTTCAAAAAATATTGGAATTCAGCAAGTTCTCCATCTCCCCTTTCCAGCACAGGTGTAAATCAAGCTGGTCTTCAAGTATCATTTGCCAGCACCAATTGTAGGACTGTAAGTTTGACTATCAAGCTGCTTTCTTCCTTCTTCTTCACAAAGCAGCTGTTCATAATTTCTATTGTCAGTTCACTCTTTAGATTCATATTAGCCTTGGAAAGCTGGTTAAATCACAAGCAGAACAGTCAAGGCTTTCACTAAGAAGACAGAAGACATTAAACTCAAGGATATCTGACTGGCACAGACAGATGCACTGTTCAATACCATTTTTCTGACAATAACCTGAATCTACACATGCAGGTTTTAAAACCCTTATTTAGCAACACTGTCATTTACCAGCATCTTCCTCCAGACAATTAACTTACAAAGAACAAAACCCAATTTGCCACAAGACATCAAATTTACTGCTAAAAACTTCTCAATTCCTAAATTCAATCTGAAAGCAAACCCCAACCCCCTTCCTCAAACTAAAAGAGCTGCTTCAGCAAATGGCTTCCAAAAATTACTGTCTTTATCTTAGAGAGGAACAACTCCAATAAAAATGCTCTGAACAGCATCAACTCTTACTTTAAGGTCTACACACTGTCCCACACGTCTCGATCCAGAGGCCAACCTGTACAGGTCATATCCTCATCATTTGATTTGCACCATTTCCTGTCAGATTTTCAATTATGCTCTGAAAGTCTTGGACACTCTTCATCCATTTCTGTACCCAGATGAACCCTCTAATTCCAGGAGGCATCAATGAGCTCTTGTGCACCACTCATCTCTCAAAAAAACCCAAAACATTAACAGCCTGAAACAAACCCATTTTCCTGAACAAAGTACAAGAAATGTGAACACCAAGACCACAAAGAGGCTTAGCATGTGCCTGTAGGTGGGGACGGTGTGGGGGAGAGACACACCAATATAAGTGAGTCACAACCAGATTATCTTGTTTACCTGTAACTTGGATAAATGATTCCCAGTTCTGTAAGTGTATTCAGCTTCTACTACAGACTACACCTGCTGTGCTTTTGTGTTCAATCACAGTTGTGTGTTCTTAGAAGAGCACTATAAAATGCATCTGCTACAACACTGTAAAAACAGCCACTTCAGTAATCTTAAATGGAATTAAGTTCCTGCTTCGCTCCTGCAAAAGCACAACTGGACTACAGACACGTGAGAGAGTGCAGAGGAAAGTATCATTATTCATGACTTGGTTTATTTTATTTACATAAACCACATCACAGCCTCATGTCACTCAGAGGGCAAAAGGCATTGTCTGACAATTATAATGTCGCTGTAAAGATTTTAATTACTTGGGAGGGTTCAGCTCATGCTCATACTGCTATGAACTGTTGAATTAACATAGAGACAAATGGCTTTTATACCTAACAGCCA
>JAYRBT010000043.1:7770549-7793241 GCA_036023395.1 Myiotriccus ornatus
GTGTTTTTTTTCTTTTTTTTTTTTTTTTTTTTTTTTTTTTTTGTTGTTTTTTGTTTTTTTTTTTTTTTTTGTTTGTTTGTTTTTTTTTTTAATGTGAAACAATTACAGCTATTCGGGAATAGCCAATGAGGTGAGAAATACCCCTTTTATCTTGCTGTCCCTGCACCGTACCTGTAAGGTGGCCGCCGTTTCTCCCCAGCATACTGAAAGAGATCATCCGTGAAGAATTTGGGTACTTTGTAGTCCTCCAGGAGTTTCCTGCGCTTGGGGTGCTCCCCATAACTGCTGTCAAAGATGTAGAGGGGGCTGTCATCACGTGTGGTTTCCATGTACTCTATGTAGTACTTCATCTTCATCTTCACAGAGTAACCGTCATTGTCCTCCCCGCACTTGAACTTCTGGTTCCTGTACTTGCGTTTCAGCCGCTCCAGCGTCCACTTCTCCTGGGCAGACCAGCCCACCTGGGCGTTCAGCAACACCACGGGCTTGTAAGGCTTTTCATAGCGCTCGACGAACTCCTCCACTGTCAGCTGGAGCGCATCTGCCCTCTCCACGTTATCCTGGGAGACCGGGGAGGGAAGCAGCACAGATATGAGGACAGGCTGACGTCCTAGGACCGAGCTTCCCAGTGGGGGAGCCTCACACACCGCCAAGGGACGGAGCTGCCTACGTGTTATTTTAAGCTCCCCGAGGCCGCAGCCCTGTTCCTCCTGGCCCGTTCCCCGCACGCACCGGTGACACGGGCAGCCTGAAGCCTTTGGCACTGCTCCCCACCGAGGCCACGCCGCCCTCTCGGCTGACACATCCCCTGCCGCATTCCACCCCCTGGGGACACCGGGGAGGACTCCCGGGAATTACACGGGTGCCGGCACCACCCCGGCGGGCTCGCACCTCCCCGCACCGCTCGCCACGTGGAGGGAGGAAAAAGCGTGGGTGCTGCTTGTCCTCCCCCTACCCCAACCTCTCCCTCAGAGCGGAGAGCCCCGCCAGCCCTGGGGCAACCTCGGGAAAAGGGCCCCTTCCCTTCAGGCTCCTCCTTAAGGCATCCCAAATCCCTTCATCCCCCCTTCCGCACCCTTCCCCTCTGACCCTCGTTCCTCTCAGGCCACCCCAGTGCCCCTCAGGAGGGTCCTTTCCCCTTCCCGTTCCCTCAGGACCCCCCTATCCCCCTCAGCACTCCCCCCAGTCCCCTCACTCGGGCCCTCCGTTCCCCTCAGGACCCCCCAGTCCTACCCCATGCCCCGTTCTCCCCCATCCCATTCCCACCGCTCTCTCTCCCCTCAGACCTTGCAGGCGGCGGGGTTCAGGGGGAAGGTCTCGCAGTAGTTGTGGCGAGTCCAGTCCAGCGAGTCCTTCAGCTCCGGGCGGGCGCTGCGCTTCGCCTCGCGGATCCGCTTCTTGCTCTTGTGGTTCATGACGGCGACGGCGGCGGCGGCGGCGCTGGGGGCGGTCACCGCCCGCCGTCACCTTCCCCGGATCCGGATCCCGATCCCGGTCCCGATCCCGGTCCCAGCCCCGCTCCGGCCGCACCTTCCAGAAATTTCACCCGGTGCCGCCGCTGTGGCCGCGGCCCCGCCCCCGCCGCGCTCCCATTGGCTGGTTGTGCCGCGGTTTCCGCCACGCCCCGGCGCTGATTGGCCGCGGCCGGGGAAGCGGCGCCCCCGCGCCGCCATGTTGAGGAAGGGCAGGGCGGAGGGAGCGCGGGCGCCCTTGGCAGCCCCGGGGATTCCCCGCCGCCGCTCGCCGTCCCTCGGCGGCCCCGCGCTTGCTGCTCTGCTGACAGCAGCGAGCCGGCCGCGCGTCACCCGGCGTCCTCCGCTCTCCCGGCCCGCGGCGGTGCCGGCAGCGCCCCGGCGGGGCGAGCGGGCGCGGCCCGGTGTGACCGCGGCGCCCGGGACAGGCGCCGCCATCGGCGGCGGCGCTCCGCGTGACGCCACTGCGGCAGGAGGCCCCGATTGGCTGGCGCGGCCCGGCGCGCACACGTAGCCGCCCGCCATTGGCCCCATGGCGCAGCCGCGGCGGCGCGCGCGGCGGTTCCGCTTCGGGGAGGGCCCGGCGGCGCTGGCCGTGCGCGTGCCCGAGGTAGCGGGGACAGCCGGGGCGCGCCGGGCACCCCCGGGCACCAGCCGGGGACCCCCGGGCACCAGCGACCCCCGGCACAGCGGCACAGCGCCCCGCCCCTCTGTTGCAGGTGCTGGACTCGCAGTACGGGCTGTACGCGTGGCCCAGCGCCGTGGTCCTGGCGCAGTACGTGTGGGCGCACCGGCGGAGCCTGCCCGGCAGGCGAGTGCTGGAGGTACGGCCCTGCCTGCGCCCCCGGCACCCCCGCGGGTGCCCGCGGGCCCGACCCCACGGGTGTGCTGTGGTTGCAGATCGGAGCCGGTGTGAGCCTGCCGGGCGTGGTGGCCGCCCGGTGCGGCGCGCGGGTGACCCTGTCGGACAGCGAGGAGCTGCCCCGCTGCCTGCAGAGCTGCCGCCGCAGCTGCCTCGCGAACCGCCTGACACACGTGCCCGTCCTCGGGCTCACCTGGGGCCGCGTGTCCCCCGAGCTGCTCTCTCTTGCTCCTGTAGACATTATTTTAGGCTCAGATGTCTTTTTTGACCCCAAAGGTATGTTAATGCTCTCTCGGGTATCTTTGGTTTGTGACAAGCGGCGGGGAGCGGGTGGCCAAGTAGTGAAGGAACACCGTGGAGGGATCAGGTGACACTGTGCTACTGACCTTGTTATTCTACTTTTGAGCTGTCAGAAATACAACCGAGGGGGAATAGAAAATGGAGTAATAACTGAAGTGCTTCAGGCCCTGTTTCTGAGTTCTCTCATACAGATGTCATCTGCTTGTTTAGATTTTTAATTCCCATTTCACAGAACCAGGGAGACTTCTCTATACCTGGAATCCAGAGACTAACCCAGACTGCTTTCTCTCTCCAAACTACACAGACTTTGAAGATATTTTAACGACAATTTACTTCTTGCTGGAGAAGAATCCACATGCTCAATTCTGGACTACTTATCAAGTCCGAAGGTAAAATCTTTTCCGTATTTAGGACTCAAACCTTAATTCCTGTCTCAGCTTTTGATGAGTGTTAACTTCTCAGAGGCACCACTGCTCTGACTCAGAAAAGCTCCTTATTGTGCATCAGGCTGCTATTAGCCCAGTAAATCCTGGGGGTATCAGGCAAAAGCAGCCAAACCTGAAAGTAATGCAAGAAGCCTCAGTGTGCTGTTGCCTAGAAAACCCTTACAAACCCATCTGTGCTGTAGTGAAGTTTGGTGACAGCCTGCTAGATACTGCAGCAGTTGTAACCTTGGGTTACATTTTCACACCCTGTATACCATCCCCTCAGTGCTGACTGGTCTATCGAGGCTCTGCTCTGCAAATGGAACCTGAGGAGCACCCACGTTCCCCTGCACTCCTTTGGTGCAGACAAGGAGCACTTGGCCAGCTCGTCTCTCCCAGGAAGCCACACAATCGAAATGATGATCATCTCACTGGCACAGTCAGAGGGCACTTCAGTTTATTCCACTTTAGGTTCCAGTACAAGGTGATACTCATCTGTTCTGATCTGCAGAAAACAGTCCTGTTTACAGCAAACCTCGTGTATATTTCTGGGAAGCAGTTAATTCTTAAAACATGCATTGTAAAAATAAAGGTGTTTGTTTTTTTCCAGCTATGGCTTATGAGAAATTTTTCCTCCTCCCCAAAGCCCATGAAATAGTTCAGAGACTCAATTCCATTGTGTCAAGCCACTACAACAAGACAGCTTAACCTGAAAATCCACAAGATCCGACCTAAATCCCCGACTTCAGCAATGGAAAGGTAACTGCACATAATAAACAGCCCCATAAGATCAGTATCCCAGGATTGAGAATCCTTCCCAAAGATCCATGTACAAAAGCCAGCCCCTTCATTTGTAAATGAGTGTGTGCACACTGTGCTAACCTGGAACATACAAACTCCCCAGTTTGTAGAAAAGTACTTTTAATCCTCAACAAAGCCATACTGCCAGTGTTCAGATGTTTCCATTCCCATTTAACATACATGCATAAAATTAACAAGGCATTACAATGACCCTGGACACAGGATAGTTGAAGTTACAATTCATTTGGTACCAAATCAAGAAAAGTCATCGCTGTAAGATCAGCCCCCATCAAGCAGCAGCCTGGGCAAGCACACAGCAATGCAATTAGTACTGCTCAGTGTGGACCTTCCACAACACCCCAGGACCTGGCTGGGTCAGTGTTCACAGCCTGGTGTGCAACACTTGCCACACAGCATTGGGTTAGTCACAATAGTAATTAAGTTTGCCCACAGTAATCCAAAAGCAACCCCAGTGGATAAAATTTATAAGAAGTAGAATGCAGTTACTATATAGAAGTTAAACATAGACAGTATAATTGCAGAAATCTTTTCAAGCTAAAAATAAGCTGACCCAAGACATTAAGTTGAGAAAAGTTAACACAGAAAAATGTTTAATATTAACTACAGAGACAGTGGGTATAGTACAGAATGTCTTAAGCAAAAAAGATACACCAATCAGTACTTACAAAGGAATGAACCATTTCTTTTCTTAACATTACATTTCTCATACGTAAGTTCATATATGTAGGTTGGTAAGTTTTACCATTCTGGAAATAATAAGGTGTGTATATCATCAGCTAGATGTGCTCACTGTATGCTCCATATTTTTTACGCAAGGCCCGGGTGACTGGAAGTGCAGTTGTCAGGCATTTTAATTAACTGGACAGCCATTTGTTTCTGCACGACAAGGCATCGTTACACAGGAGCAATCAGGAGACAACAGGAAACAGCCAAGCACTCTGCACTGCAACACGCCACCTTAACAGCTAACCAGCATTACTCAACTGCTACACAACTGCGCCTAGTGCACAAAAATACATAAGAGAAGAGATTAGAATTGAGTCTGATAAAACAATCCTTTCAAATATCAACTGTCACCTGAAAAGACTTCTACCAATTTTGAATTTGAAGATACTATCTTAATGCAAAAGTTGTTTTTTCTTAAAAAACAAAACAACAAAAAAAAAGCGCATTTACAGTTAAGTTTCAAATTGAAGTTCTGTAGAATTTTATTTAAAGGAATGAAAACAAAATTGAGAAAACTTTCTGACAGTTAGCTACTCGGTATATAATGGCTGCATGATTCCTCAGTATGAAACTGGAGGCAGCAAGTTACCATCAGTTTTAATTTCCAATAGAAGTCAGCGCTATATAAACAAAAATGAAGTTTTACCTCAAATATCCAAGCCAATAATGAAATCGGTAGTCGTTCACTTCACTAAATTACAAGAAATTTGAATAACAGCAACGAAATGGCACATAAAAAATGTAAAATCTGCCACTTGAGGCGCAACTTAAACAAGTAAAAACTTAGACAAAATGTTACAAAATAACCTTTCAACAGCTGGTTGCTCGGCCAGGGTCTCTCCAATGGGCTGAAGACTCAAGCGATCTTTTCCCCCCAAAGGCGTCCTTTATGTGGGTTCTCATTTAGCTGAAGCATCTAGGTTTGAAGAAAAAAAAGTTCAGCCAGGTTTCTACCTTGTCTGTTTTGGGTGTGGATGACTTCAGGGATACTTCTAGTTGTGTTTCAACTGGCTTTGCCTAAGTTAATTAAGTTTTAGGAATTTCCACAGTGTTCCACCTCCCCCCCTTGTGTCGCTTTACTTCAGAGGCCAAATGTAAGGTTCTGTCAGAGTATTTAGTTACAAAGGAGAACAAGCAGCAGGCTGTAGATCAAGCCACCATTAACTTCAATTCAGCCTGTTCAACAATCGATCATTAAAAGTTATATAAAAGTTAACAAAGCTATTACCTCTTTATAAAGACTTAACTAAACTCTAGGTAGCATTCAAAACAGAGAACATGACTAATTTTGCTACAATTATCTAACTCCAGAGCTAGCTTAGGCCCTTTCCTTTTAAAAAACAGGACCAAACAGTTTGAAGGGTTAAAGACACACTATCCTTTCCCCACCCGGTGTATCCTTAGATGCCTCTTCCAAGATATCGACTTGAGGAAAAACTAGTTTCCGTGGTTTTCTCGTTGCCAAGGAATTTGCCCCTTTTCTAGGACACTTATTACCTCCAGTCAGTATAACGGCCACTGAACCGATCTTCCGTTCTAAAAGGATAGTGTATCTTTAACAGTGTAAGACAAACCTGCTCCAACACACGCCCACAGAAACTGGTCCCTGGAGGATCAGCCAAATCAGTTAAAATCTGCAATACTGGCCAATATTCTTTTAGCAAACAGGAGACCGCAGCTTTAAAGGGGAAAATGCAGATGTTGGATAAATACAGTAAGAAATAGTCATTTTCATCATAGGTTGTGTCTCATACAATATTTTAATAAAACGAAGGCATTAATCTCGCAATAAAACATTTTCTCTGTAAAAAAAAAAAAAAATATTCCGTAGAAAACCCTTCAGTAATAATTTCCCTAAACCAATAACCAAAAAGCACTGCTCAAGAAAAAAAAAACCAAAACCAACAACTAACAGTGTGCCCCGTTAGGATTCACTTGGTTCAGGCTATTAATGCTCTAAGAACTACCCAACACCCCACCTAAGTGCTCTAATAAAGTAACATGCAACATGTGCTGATCCCGAGGTACATTACCATGTTCCTAAGAGGATACAGCTCCTTCTTCTTCCGGAGACTTGGGAGGACTCTTAGACCTGGATCTAGAGTTGGATTCCCTCTTTGAAGCAGGGGGAGGGCTTCTAGATCTGGACCGGGATCTTGACCTGGACCGGGATCTGGAGACAGACGAGGACTTTGACTTGGATCTCCTGGCAGACCTGGACTTGGAGGTGGAGCGAGACCGAGAGCGTGTGCGAGACCGGGATTTGGATCGGCTGTAACGGGACCGACTGCGGGATCTAGAGCGGCTCCTGCTTCTAGATCGGCTGCGACGGCGTCTTCTAGGGCTAAAACATACCAAGAAGAACAAAAAAAAAAAAATAAAAAAAAGGCACGTTAAGAGTTGCTCACGGGCAGCGCAGATTCCAGTGAGTGCTGCGGGACAGGGAGGGCGGGACAGGACGCACGTGGGCAAGAAAATGAGCGTTACGAGGGCGCCATTGTTCAGAGCCAGTGGCCGGGGGCTAAATCTACTACAGAGCAAAAACCTTCCACTCCGAGGGGACCACACGGGCCTTCGCTCCTAAACCCCTACTCCCCTCGCCCAATCCCGCCGCGAAACTCACCGGGAAAAGCATACAGAATCACAGAACCGGTGAGGTTGGCAGGGACCGCAGTGGGTCATCTGGTCTTCACTCCCTGCTTAAGCAGGGTCATCCCGGAGAGCATGATTATGTCATGTACTCAGCTGCCCGAGTATCCCCCATACGGGAGACTCCACCACCTCTCTAGGCAACCCATACACAACCACGCGGCCCCCGCTACGCCCGCCGGCACCTCAGCCTCTCGTCCGCCGATCGACTGCCCTAAGTTCGCTGCTCACCTGCGGCTGCGGCGGCCGTACCCGCTGCTGCTGTACCGGCGGGGCGGCGGCCCGCGGCGGCTGTGGTGCGAGTCGGGCGGGCGGCCGTAGCGGGCCATCTGCACGCGGAGCTCCCGCCCGTCCAGCACCGCCCCGTCCATCGCGTCCATCGCGTCCTCCGCGTCCCGCTTGTCGTGGAAGCGCACGAAGGCGAAGCCGCGGCTCTCCTTGGTGTAGCGGTCCCGCGGGATGTAGACGTCGCCCACCCGGCCGTACTTCTCGAAGACCCTCCGCAGGGTGTCCGGGGAGGTGCGGTAGGTCAGGTTGTCCACCTTGAGGGACGTCATGCCCTCCACGTCGGGCGGCGGGCGGCCGTAACTCATGGCGGGCTGGAGCCCCCGAGGGGCGGCGGCGGCCGACGAGAATAAACCTGAGGGCGATGAGGGGGGTCAGCAGCCGGCGCGGCCCTGAGGGCGACGCGCCTCACGCCGCGGGGCGAGCGCCGAGGCGGCGGCGCGGCAGAGCCCAGAAACGAGGAGAACCGCAGCGCACAGGGAAAAGCCGCGGGGCCCGCAGGGTGCAGCACCCACCTCAGGGTCCGAGGGGCGGCCCGAGGCCGGAGCGAAGTGCCAGGAGCGGCCGCCCGGTCCCGTCCCGGGGAGGAAATGAGGGGGAACCGCCCGCGCGCGCGGCTTAACGCCACAAAATGGCCGGCGGGGCCCCGGAAGGGAAAGGCGGAGCCCCCTCCCGCCCGCGGCACCGCCGCCCCGACCCCCGGGCCCTTTTCCCCTCTTTTCCCCGGGGTGGTCCCGCTGGGAGCGCGGGGAATCCGCCCCTAAATTAATAATTCTTCCCTGCGCTGGAAAGCGGCCGTTAAAACGGCGCCGCCGCGACCCGGAAGAGCTCGCGGGAGGCGGGGAAAATTTTTTTTTTATTTTTGAACAATGTGTGTTGAAAACCGCAAGAAAAACAATAATAAAAAGAAAAGGAAATAACAGCGGGGCTGTGTGTGTGTGTGGTGAGGGCGGGAAATCGCCGCAGCGGGGAAAAAGAAAAAAGCGGTGGCGAAGGGAGTCGGTTGTGGCGCGGGCGGGAGGGCACGGTTTAAAATGGCGGACGCGCAGAGCTGTGAGCGCGGAGTTGTGAGGGGGGCGGCGGGTCGGGGCGCGGCTCCGGCAGGGGAGTCGGGTCAGGGCGCTTGTCCCGGGCTCTGTGAGGGCCGTTCTCCCGGGACGACTGCTGTGCGAGCTCCGCGCCTTTCCTGCTCCCGCTCCGCTGTGCTCCGCGGCCGCCGTGAGGGACCGGGCGGGCCGCTGCGGGCTCTTCTCCACCTCCTGCCGGCAGCCGTGCCCGGTGAAGCCTCCTCGGTCCCCCCAGCTCTGGATGTGCCTCGATGGATACGCAGCTTATGGGTGCCTGTGGGAGCCGAGCGAGGGAACATTAAAATCCTCCTTACACCAGCCTGCTCTGCAGACTCGTGCTGTGGCAGCGTGTGGTGGAAACTGGAGCGGAGGAGGACACTTGCACACCCCTTGTATAAGGAAGACAAGCAGGTTCCCAGCCTTTTGCCCGGGGAATTCTGTGAAAGCTGTTCCCCTGCCTCAAAAGTTCTTGCTGTGTCACTTCAGGCACCAAATAAAATGCCCGAACCCCATGTATGAACTGTAATACCTAGTTCTCATCACACAGCAGTGTTAAAAGTTTTTAGCCGTCTGTTTCATGATACTATGTTGAAAAAAGAATGAAGAAATAAGACGGTTTTCTGCTGATTTGTTCAGTCACAGTATCGATGTGAGAAAGCAATTTCAGTATTAGAATTTAAAGTCTTAGTCTTACTGTAACTGTTTTTAATTTTTTTTTTTTTTTGCACTGAAGAAGTATAAAAGTAAGCAGTGACATTGATACAGAACAAGAAGCAACTGTTTATTTCCTGCTAAAATGACTTAAGAAATCAAATAAACTGGTTCTAGTTTCACATTTTGTATTGCTTCATGCTTGTCCCTTTTTTCCCCCCGGGGACTTCTGATTAAAAACTTTGTGATTCATCTGCTGAAACCCTTTTTCAAATGAGAAATTTGAAGTTTAAAGCTCTCCCAATGAGCCCTTTTCCCCTTTGAGACCCCTGTTTGTTTAAACTTTTTACTGCAGACAGCAGAGGTAAAATGTGGTGACTTGTTATTTACTTCAATCGATTCTGCATTTCTCCCACTGTCTTTTTGGTCAGCACTAAAGTGTAGCTGATTTAGCTGGATGCTCCAATCCTGACCTAGGGGCCCAACAGAGTGGACAGGAGATGTTGAGAGAAAAAAGCAGCCATTCAGTTGGGCTGATCCTCTGTCGGTTTAGCTGATGTGCTAACAGAGATCGTCTCAACCTAAAGATCAATTGATCTTAAATTTGTTGTTCAGGAGTCCTGTGAAGTAAAAGATCAAGGGTATCACTTCCATCCCTGGAATTGTTCAAGGCCAGGTTGGACGGAGCTTGGAGCAACCTGGGGTAGGGGAATGGAACAAGATGGGCTTTAAGGTCCCTTCCAGCCCAAACCAGTCTGTGATTCCATGATTCTATAATTCTATGTAATTGCTAAACCCAAAAGCTTTTCTTCAAGACAAAGCAGGGAAAGATTATGAAGACTCTCCTCTCCAGAGTCACTGAGACAAGGAAAGGCAGAAGCAACAGCAGCGAGTGTGTGTTGGTGGCACTGAGGTCCACAGTTTCTCCAAGATGGGATTCATTTGCCCTTTGGAAATGACTTTGTGTGTTTGAGTTCAGCTAATTAAAGTTTTCTTAGATGAATCCCCTTTTTTTTTTTTTTTTAATCTTCTTAGATCTTATTTAGTGGATTAAGATCATAATTTTTAAAAAATGTAGTACACATCTTTTTATTTTAAGGACTGGGAGATTTTCACTATTTTAAGTAGAAAAAAAAAAGTGCTTTCATAAAACTGCATTTCCCATAGTGCACAAGGGCTCTCGGGGCGGATCAGCTGATCGAGAGGGTGAAATGTGCTTTATTTCCTGTCCAGTGCATGGAAATGACTCGTGTGTGCGAGTGGCTCATCTTTCCTTCGTCAGGTGATTGAAGGGCCGTGGAGCAGATTCCGATTTCAACAATGGCAAGAAGCTGAGCTGATTAACCTGCTCGATACTGGGAAAACTGCTTCGTGTGTGGGAAGATGATGTCATGAAATAACACCCTGCGGGCAGCTCTGTTAACTTGATGGGAACAGGTAGAGGGAATCTTGGTCTTTACCTTTTGTACTAGACCTTTCTATTTTTTTTCCAAGTTACCCATTTTGCCGTACATTATTGAAGTTACTAGATTTCTTAATTAATTGAGGGTTATTTTCTAGCAGCTAAAAAGTAGCCCTAAGTAATCATAATTTTCAAAGCTTTTTTTTTTTTAATTCTTTTTCCCTTTTTGTTTGTTTGGTTTTTGTTTCTTTTTAACAGAGGTTAAGAGGAAACTTTTAAAAGAAAAAAAAGTGTTTCCAGACTGAAGCTGAGGACTTGGCGAGGAAATACAAAATGTCTTCTGAAGGAAAAAAACTTTTCAACATCATTATTTTGGGAGTCTCGTTTATGTTTATATTCACTGCTTTCCAGACATGTGGAAATATTGCGGTAGGTGTGAATTTCTAAATGTGCCGCGTTTCTATTACAGTTATTTATCCTGTCTAGTCTTTTGTCTACTCTAATGTTGTTTAACTTGTGATTTTCTAATGTGGAAGATACTGTGGCATTTTATCTTCCTTTGGTTTAGTGTTAAGTAGATTAACTTGGTTAACTAAATAATTAAGCAGCTTTTTTCTTTAAGATAGCATAGCTGCACACACATATAACTGTGCCAGAGTGCCTAGAAAACAGAAAATTAATCTTATCAAATGTTTGAACTTTAAAATAGTGTCTCCTTTGACACTTGCAATATTAAACAAATGAATTACATTGAACTTTCCATAGTCTGTATTCCGTATTCTGTATAGTCCCTTTCAAAATATTTGCCTTAGTTTTTATTAACCACACAATTATCAACTGTTTTTTCCTAATCTAACATATATTTCTGTTCTAACAAACTTGATATTGAGGGGGGGTTTGGGGATAACACCTGACAAATAGTCAGACTTGCACAATTGCTAAACTGCCAAGACACCTTGCAGCTGAAGAAGTTATTTACTGCTTTAGTATCGTCTATCTCTTTGTCTGCAGAAGCAAAATTGAGCATAACATAATCCAAATTTACTGTTACTACTTAAATTTTTGGACTCCTGCTACTAACAGACACAGCCCTTTAACTTCCTGAGTGTTGACATTGCTTTCAGTATGAGTTCTATGCCTGAAGGCAGTCAGATTTCAACATCCTTCTTGAGCCTGCAGCTCTTACGGCTCTTTCCTTGCATAGAAGGAGAATTCTTTCTGGGTTCAGACACATAAATGTCCTTCCATACAATATAAATAACTACTTGGGATAGTTTTGGTAAGTCATAGAGCAGTGTGATAGTGTATGTGAGCATTAAGTACAGCCCAGTGATCTTAGTTCTGTGATGAATTCAGCACCTCACTGAATTGGACTTTGTGATCATGCAATCATGTAGTTTATTGTCCTAAAAGTCTTTACAGGTCGCTTTCAACCAGATCTGCCTGCCAGTCCGACTAATTACATGGTCTCATGATCACTAAAGCTGATTCAAGGGGAAAGAAAAAAAAAGGAACAGGGAAATAATGTGAAGCCAGAAAGAATGGAAACTCTTACCAGAAATTCATAGTTAGGTCAAGTTAAGAGTATTTTGAAACTTCTCCTTTCCCCCCCCACTTATTAAATTAAGATAGTCATACATACCTATCTAAGAGAGGTCTTTGGTGAAACAAAAGTTCTGTAAAGTATTTTAAGGTCTCTGGTGAAATAACAATTTAATAGTAAAGTACTAATTACTGCTTCACACACAGAGGTTTCCCTGCCAAATATCTCCTGCATCTTTGTTGTGGAGGTGGTGTGAGTTGTAGCTAACATTTTAAATTCTTTTAAGTACTTTGTAGAGTCTATTAATGATTAATTCTGACATTTGTTACTGACTTCAAACTGATGCAAGTGTTCTCAAACTATAACACAGATTCTGACATATTACAATGTATGGTTTTCTCCTCACAGCAAACAGTTATCACAAATTTAAACAACACCGACTTCCATGGCAGTGGCTACACAAGGTAATTTACACAGATTGTAAATTATAACTTATTACTTTGCTCCTTGCAGGGTGATGCTGGTTACAGTTTTATCCAGTAGTGAAATACTCTCGAGAGATTGGAGTGTTCTGCTGACTTCACAATTTATTGACATACTTAAAGCACTTTAAATAAAACAGGCTTCTCACAGCCCCACTCTGAATTATTTCTAGTTGAACTACATATCTGCTTTGCGTGTTTTCCTAGTAGGGAGAAAAACCAGCATCATCACATTCTCAGCATTTTATCTTAGGAGATGAAGAAGTTGGAAGTTTAAAAATAAAAGAACCTGCTCAGTCGGGCCTTGGTGGTTTGCCCTTGTACACACCTCTGTGTGTTTGTGTAGAACAGATGGTGTGGATCAGCTCCCAGGAAACACTGCAATGTAAATGTGAAAGGACAAGTCAGAGAGACAGAGGCAAAGCCACAAAAAGCCATTCTCTTTGTTGCACTGGCACAGCCAAACTTGCCGGGCACGATCAGGAGTCTTTTGTATGCCAAATTACTTCTGTCACGTAGAAAAACCTGATTGCTGCTTTGAAGGGTTTGCTGTCTTAGTTTAAAGTGAAAATACGACTGGCACGAAATATATCTACAGAACTTCTATGGTGTGTTTGGCAGAAAATGAAAACCTCAGTCAAATGAGGCTCTGAAACATTCTCCTCTAGAAGTACAGGGTACAATATGCATTAAGTGTTGTTAAGGCAGTTTGACAAATGCGTGTTTTAAATTACCAGACATGTTTGCCTGCAATAGTTTGGAAACACTGTGCACTCCTGTATTCCCATATGGAGTACAGAGGGTGAAGGGAACAGAAGAAAGGGAGGAAATGTTTGACCATGGAAGTTTAATGGAGTTAGTTGACTTGTGTATGTGCTTAACTGGATATTTTGAAATCCACTGATGATTCTTAAATGCAATGATACCCTATATTTTAAGTACTTAATCATCCTTGTTGTTTATTTATGCAGCATGTCCATTATTTATGGAGTATTATCTGCATCAAATCTTATATCACCTTCAGTGGTTGCAATAGTAGGACCTCAATTCTCCATGGTTGTTAGTGGCATATTTTATAGGTAAGTATTAATTTTGAATTTTGGGCTGCTTCTTTTGAAATATTTTTCTTTAATTTTTTTCTCACACCTAGGGCTATTGTGCCATACCTGAAATTGTACTGGCTAAGAAAAGCATCTCACAGAGGTACTGTAGATCTGTAACTGCAGAGTACTTCATCCTACTGAAAACAGCACATTTTATTCCGCAGCACTTCCAGACATTGCTGACTGTGGAGTTCAGGTTGTGGTCTCAGATTAATGACTACGTAAAAAAACCTCTATTTGCTTAGTAGAGTAAGATTTTTCATGTACAGCCTAACCTGTTTTCCAATGCGTTTTAGGAGAGAGTGATGGATTTAGAAGCAGCTCAGTGAGATATCTGATTGTGGAAGAGCACTGTCCACTTTAAGTCTGTATTCAATAAACTGCTTTGTTCTATTCTAGCCTATACATTGCAGTCTTTATCCAACCTACTACCTGGGCTTTCTACACTGCTTCTGTTTTTATTGGCATTGCAGCTGCTGGTAAGCATTGTTCTTACTCTGCTGACTATTTTTTATGATATTTGAATATACCTCTAAAATATTTTTATTTCCTGAGCAATATATTCTGTTTGTTCCAGTCCTCTGGACAGCACAGGGAAATTGCTTGACTGTAAATTCTGATGAAAACACCATTGGAAGGAACAGTGGAGTATTCTGGGCTCTTCTACAGTTCAGGTAAGGTTTATTTGTTAATATTTTTTTTTGGTTGTGTATACATACTACTTTTTACATCTTTTTATAAGTGGGAGACTACATCCAAAAATAGTCCACTGGTACCTTGCAGTCAGTGAACTGAACGTTTCTATTGCTGTTGTGCATTACAGAGCAGTGAGTGACAGTTGGATACTGGAAGTCTCTGCTCTTGAGGTGCTAAAAAGATCTATTTCTGTTAGGAGAGCATTTGACATCTGTAACAGCAATCCTGTTGATTGTGGAGAGCTCTGTTAATTTGTGACAGGTTCTCGAGTTCACTAATGAGCCCTAATGGTCCTGAGCAGCCTCACCTGGCACCTCCACCCCACCCTTCCCATGGGCTCAAGAGCCCTATTTAAACTCAGCCTGGGGGCCTCACCTCTTCTGGAGGTGGGATGGAGGAGTGGTGGGTCTTCAGCTCAGTTGTAGCTGTGCCTATGCTTTGGTGAGGCTAAAGAGGATTGGTTTGAAACAGATAAAGTGCTTCTTTATGCAATTGGTGATTAAACTTCTGGAGCTTGCTGCCACAGGAGGGTGTAGAGTTGGATGGTATCAGCAAGATCAAAAAGAAATCCAGCAAATTCATGGGAGACAAGTTGATTCTTGCAGAGGGATCCCTTTTACCCACCCCACTGTGATACAGCAGTTCTGGATACTGGGAGGTAACAAGGGGAATGAATTTCAGGAATACTTAGGCTGGTGAGCCTGCACTAGATGGCATTGCTAATGCTGCTGTAGGGGACAGAATCCTGGATTCTAAAACATCAGCCTGAACCAGTGGCATGCTGGTTCTGTTCCTTAAGTTTTCCCTTCCAGAATTAACATATTGGTATGCTCTCAGAGGAGCGATTTTCACAGACCCAACCTTAATCTTACTACAAAAAATGCACCTCATCTTGGTTGTTCTTTTTGTTTACAGCTTGTTTTTTGGAAACCTCTATATATACTTTGCCTGGCAAGGAAAAACTCACATATCAGGTGAGTACTGCTTGTTTGTATGGGAGGCCATCCTTTAAAATATGGTAGCATGAATAAACAGATGAAATGATGATCTATAAAGTGGCACAAAGCTTTTACAATAGCAGGCATTTCTTTCCCTCAGTTTATTGTTAGATAGTCTCTTTTTGGAGTATGATTTTGATACAGTGTTTCTTGGCACTCAGGGCCCTTGTACTGTGTGTGTTGTTTTCCTGCTGAAATGCACTTTGAGTACCTTTTTTTAGGGTATTGTTTACGAAATTCTTCAGAATGCATGTTGATAATAAGATTTTCCACAGCAGCCACTCTGGGATTTTCCCTGTGCAGGCACACTTAGGCCAAAACACACCTATGTGGGAGGAAAGCTCTTTTGGCTGTATGTTTAGTATTACACATACTATCCCTATCTAAAGTAAGTTCCTTGTGTAGGGAGTCCTTCTAAATCATGTTGGAGATGGATTAACCTGTGAAATAAAGGCAAATTATCCCAGTTTGCTTCATTGTGCTGGCACAGAGCAGTGAGGGAAGACAGAGGCTGAGATGTGCAGCTGGGCTGAGAAGGGGCTGCTGCTGTCTAAACTGCCACCATTGCTGGCAGAGGGAATAAAGAACTCTCTCTTCCTTTCTTGGCATAATTTATGAAGACTAACTTCCTAATAGGATTGTAATTAATACTTTACTTTTTCAATTTGTTACTGTGCTAGACTGGTAAAGAGCAATAATTGGGGAAGAGGGGTCTTAAGTAATACTATTAAGAAGCTTGACAGTGGTTGAGACTTAGTGTTTTTAAAGCAAAGATTGCTGGCAACTGTTTAAGCCAGGTATGTGTGGATATTCACTAAGAAAATTGCAGTGGTGAAAATAGAGCAAAGGCTAAGATTTTAATTACCAAAGATGAGCTCTTGGAGGAAAACAATGTTCTGTAAACAAAGAAGTTTGATTGTTCTGTTCCATAATGACTGAGAATTTTTCTTATTGTAGTCCTAAAGTAAAATATCTATTAGAATGGTCAATTCTGTTAACAGATGAGCATGCTTCTTCTCTAGTCAATCAGGAATAAAATGTTGGCTTTAAAATATTATTAGGCCTCAGAAATACTGCCCTGTTGAGATGAACAGTCCACTTCTTCCTTATGTTAGATCCATCTTTTCAGGTTTTCCTAAAAAGTAGCACAGCAAAGGTTAATGTTACAGGTCATCTTCTACATTCCCTCACCTTTAGCACAAAGGTTTAAGTGTTATTGAAAGTATTTGAGACACTTTGAACCTGGAGGCCCTGAAATTCTGTGTATTTGAAACTTCATTGCTCTTGCCAACCACAGAATAGGGCAATTAACTGTTACATTTTCCTCCATGTTTAAATGTCTTGAGATTCCTCTTTATTGAAAAAATTGATACCAAAAGGCTTAACAGCATTTAAAAATCAATTCTTCCTTTTACTACCTATACACAAATATTACAGACTGTTCAGAAGCACTTTCTCTTTTTGATCTGTAATCACACCCATGTTATTTTTTGATCCATTTTTCATTTGCCATTAAGCTAAGGGGAAAATAAATACAAGCACAAGCAATGCCTTCAGAGTCATATAGTAGTTAAATCACAAGTATTTATTGTTTCTTTTTTTTTTTTCCCCTGCTTAATAATGGTAAATGGGAGTAACTTCTGTATTAAATGTGTCTGTGCCAAACAAGTTGGTTGGTGCAGCAGAGCTGGTGCACAGGGCAGCAGTTGCCACCCTGCAGCTGCTGTGGCAGATGCTGAGGTTTTGGTGGCTTTAAGGCCTTTGTAGTTTCCAAGCCCACCAGTTCATGGTGCTGATATTTCTGATGTTGGTAAAGCGCTTTTTTTTTTTTTTTTTTTTTTGAGAGTCTGAAGGGTTTTAGGTTGTTTATGTCCACTCTGAATTATGTAAGTCTTCAAAGATGTGCTTTCTTCTGCTAATAATTGATGCACTTCCTTTAATTGGCTCCTGCTTGGTCATAGCCTTTGCATGGCAGAAAATGCGAGGGACGCTTTAATATGCTGATACTTTATTAGCATCATAAAACTTGAGACAGGAATTGGCCAGCAGCTGGGTACCTTTTGCTCCATGTTGAAGGTAAGTTAGAAAATGGGTGTGTGTTAAACACTGTAGTGTGTCTGTATTAGTTGTTTGGAGGTAGCTGAATTGGTTTGATTTGCTTTCTGCACATCTGGTTACGACTCTTGTTTGTTTTCCCACAGAGAGCGATCGCAGAACTGTCTTCATTGCTCTGACTGTTATCAGTCTTGTGGGCACAGTTCTCTTCTTTCTGATTAGGAAACAAGAGGACACAAAAGCTCCAGGGGATGAAGATTCTACTAATGAAATCCTGGGGGAGAGCTGGTGAGTGCTTATGGCAATAACATGTTGTCACATCTACTTGTTTGTGCTCCTGCTCCGCAGTGGAACGCTGTGCAGTGACTTCCCCCTCTGTGCTGGCAACACAAATGTTATCAACAACCTGTAGAATGTACAGATTTATTAGGAAAGTGTCTGTTCTTTAACAAGTGAGAATTATTGTTCTTTAGATGGCATGTTCTCAAGGGTGAAATACTGCACATTAAAGGAAAAACTTAATAAGTAAGTGCCTTGGGAAAGATACCTTTCACTTCTCAACTGATTATTATTAAAAACTTACCCACCTTTCATAGTCTGTCTTGCCCTCATCAGCCCAGTTTAAAGGCTGGAATAAGCAGAAATTACTCCCCTTTTTATGGGTTTTTACAAACTGGAACATGTTTTTCCTGTCTTCTCTATATATGCCATCCTAATAAATACATTAAAAATGACAAGTACACGGAGAGATTCTGTGGAGTTTTGCCTGAGGCATCAGCTTAAATATTTTGCTTTATTTAAAGAACAAGGCAAAAGTTAGAAGAAACCATCAATAATTATGCCCTTGGAAAAAATGTTGGAAGCTAAAAATGGTCAGAAGAAAGATTCTGTTAAGCAGGCATTCACTAGTGCAGAGAGCAAATAAATTTTGTGGTTAGTAGTTTAGATCTCAGGAACTTTTAAGGATGTATTGGTATATTCCAGTATATAGTGCTGGGGCTAGAAAATGTACAGAAGGTTTGAAAAAATGAAGGTGCCTTCCAGCACAGGAGTACAGTGTGGTTATTCTTTTTCCATCTTGACCAAGTCATTTGTTTACCCAGGTCTGCACGAAACAAAATGATGAGAGCAGTGGCTGCCTTCAGTAAGTACATTTCCACATAAAATACTGGAATATCCTTCCCAGCTGCCCGTGGTTCTGCTGATACATGGTCATGGAAAAATCACTTGGAACAAAAATTTGTGAACAAGGAACGTTTTGAGAGTGTCTTTCAGTTATTCTACTTTGAATATAGACCTTCAGGGATGGTCTGCTTGGAAAAAGGACTCCCAGATGGCAGTGGGTTCCAGCCCAGGGATGACAGGTCACACAGGGACACAGGACCGAGTTCTGAGCTTGACAAATTCAGATGTCTGTGTGAGCGTCTTGTGAATTTGAATCCATCCAAAATGGAGCTTGGAAGTGGAAAAGCTTGGGAACCACTGTGGGGAAATTAGTGTGGATGTGGGGTTGGTGTAAGCTGGCTCCCTGCACTTCAGCAAAGCTCCTTTCAGGTGACCATGGGACAAACAAAGCTTGACTGAAAGCAAAAAAAAGGCAAAAAAAATACTTCACTTCTATCGTGTACTGGTATAGTCCAGGAAAAATTTGAAGTGTTCCTTTGATGTAGTTTCAGATCCAAGCTGCTTTTCAACAGCTTCCTTCCATAGATGAAGACAAAAAGAACAGATCACCACTGGGAAAGCCCCTTTGTGAAAGATTAAGAACTAAAAACCAACAAACACAACAGGATAAAAAGTTACAGGTTGTTTTATTTTGTCACCGATTGATACCAGTTGACAATTTAGAACTAGAGCATCTGTAGTTTCCTTTGATGTTCTGCCTGGGACTGTTAAGTTTGTTTGCAGAATGTGGGGATGTTCACTGAGGATTTATTTCAGGAGACGATTGCCATGAGCTGGGAGAGAATACAAAAATACAGTGAGCGGAAAATTGCCTGTTAATTGAAAACTGTATCTCCTCTTTAATATTTCCCCAATCGCATTTCTTACGAAAATGACTTTTGGATGACACATTTCTTCTAGATGGCATGTCAGGGTTGGTTTATTTAGCACTCTCATTACTGTAATAAACAGTAAATAAAATCGTAATGTACAGTTTATATAATTCTAACCTCTTTTTGTTTAAGCAAAGGGCAAAAGAAAGTGTAGATTATCTTAGTAGTATCATTAGAAGTTAATCTAATTTCCATCATTGTTTCTTTACAGAGAAATCTATTCAACTGAGCTTCACCAAAGAGATGATGCTTCTCAGTGTCACAACAGCCTACACAGGTATGAAGCCATCAGTGTATCATCATGGAGCAGTGTCAGGGCATTGGTTGGAATTTTAGGGAAAATTTACACAGCTGGCTTTTATGTGATTTGTTATTACACTACCAGTAGTTTGTAGGTTGTTTAATACAATTGTGTTAAAATAATGTTTGTACGTTACACCTTCATTAATATGTGGGAGATTGCTGATGGCCTTCATTTTAGTCTTGGTTTTATTGGGAACAAGCTTAACCATTTTCAGACATTTTTGTCATTAGTGTTTGCTATGGCAAGAGTTCTCCTTCTTTTTAGCAACTTTTAATTAAACTCAGTCTGCTGTTATTAGACCAAAGTATGAGTTGTAAATGAAAAACGAAGTTATTTTTGCCATAAACTAAAGCAATTCTTCTGCAGAAATACCATCAAATGTTCAAAAATGTTTCTGAGATCCTTGAATCGATTTTTGTGGGGTTTCTTGGTCCTTATTTGGCCTCAGGTATAGTTTTGTTCATGATCAAATTAAGTTTTTGGAGGAATAAATGCATTTTCAGAACCTCAGCTCTGAGTCACCATTATGCAAAATTGTCAGATCTTGCAGGTGAAAAGAAAAAATTAGATGTGAACAAACTAAACAGTGCCCAAACATGTGCTGAAGTTTCCACTCAGCTCGTGGAAGAGAAATAGGAGTAGCAGCTCTGGAGTTGGGTTGCTCCAACCACTAATCTGAGTTAAAAGTTACTTCACGCAGTTGTGTTAAGCCAGATGAACTCACCTGAATTCCTCTTGGGTGTTCAGTGCAGTGGGAATGTGGAGCAGGATGACAAGGGGAGGGAGTCAGTCAGGTTTTCCCCGAGTGTTCTGAAATTCAGTTTTACAGGTGGCATAAAAATAAATCACTCCAGATCGGGGAAAAAAATGGCTGCTGCCATCTGGTGGCTCAGTATTGCCAAGATTGCCACTTTTTGTAGCAAAATACAAAATCCCATAAGGCCAACAAAGGCTTTTGTTCCAGAACTGATGGTTGGGTTAAGACTGCTCCAAGTCCACCTGAATTTTGAAGCTGTGCAGTTCATCTGCTGTGTTGGCTGGCTTGGAAATGCACACCAGGATATGCTGGGGCCATAATTTTGCTGTAGCAAAAGGCCAAGGAGATACATTAGAAACAGTTTTTTTATTTTGAACTGTTTTGCTCTGTTTAGGCAGAACACTTTGCATTGTTTTAAATACACTTCTTTTTATTAAGGAGATGGTATTTTTATGCTGATGGTTGCTTATAGTCATGTTAGTTGGACTGTGCTGTGTCACCTTCCCTCACATTAATGGCAATGGAAACTAAAAAGGATTTTAAACAAATAGCAGTTCTTTCTCAGTTTAAATTCATCATGTGTGTATAGAAAAATCAATTTTAAGAATCTTAGCATCTTACTAGTTTTTGGGGATGCAGGGTCTTAGGAATGTCATAATTTAGGAGAAAAAAATCTTACACTGAAATTGTGCTTTATCTCTGAAGTATTATTTCACATGGCACTTCTCACTTGGATGAAATTCCAGAGTTCTTGAAAAGTTTTCAAGAACTTTGCTGTTTATAAGCTGTTTAGAGGGATTGTGTCAACAGCACTGGGAACTGAGCCTGAGTGACACCAATTAGTGAAACTGTTTTTTCTAATGTGGTTTTTGTAAACTGGCGTTGGAGAATATAATAATCACAAGGTTTAAAATTCCCTGTTTGCTTCCATTACACAGACTTCATTTAAGTTTATTATTTGAAAGATACCTGAGGGGAAAAGAGCTTTTAGACATAAAGAATTTTGTCATGACTTTCATAATAGTTCATCTGTCAATTCTGTTTGGTTTCCTTCAAAGGTTTGGAACTAACATTCTTTTCTGGAGTGTATGGAACATGCATTGGTGCTGTGAATAGGTTTGGCAGTGAAGAGAAAAGCCTTATTGGCCTCTCTGGTATTTTTATTGGTGTTGGAGAAATCTTGGGTGAGTCTAAATTTGCTACCTTGTGACCAAAAGAAAAAAAGGATTAGAGTGATGTAATTATTCAAATTGGCTTTTTGTATTTAACTGAATAGTGTATTTTCAAGCTTCCAGCCATGATTATGTGAACAAAAAATGAAATAGTAGAAATGTAATTGGCAATGCGGTTCCTTACTGCACTGTGAATTATACCTTGCACTGTGTAAAGTGGGTGCAGACCAGCATGTGAAATCCTGCTGCCTATGAATCCTAACATTCTGCATTCTCTTTGGATTAGTGTGGAGAAATACACAAGACTTAAAATGCAAGAAACAATAGGCTGCAGTGTTATTAGGGAGCTGACACTGTTTTGCTCTTTAAATGTTGTTTTTAAATAGTATTATGTTTACATTTTTATTGCTTTGAGTGATATAGTAACTTCTAATTTTTTAAATAAATTACTGCCCTAAGGCAGCAATTGTTGTAAAAAATGAACTTGTGTTAAATAAGATGATATTTAAATCAAATTGGATACAGGGAAGGCTCGTTAAGTAAATATTTCTTTTTTTCTCGGTACTCAAGAACTGTGGTGTTTGACAAAAAAACACTGTGTTCATCAGCATCTTACATCCATAGAATTGCAGGCTTTTGCAGTTAGGAGCTAAGCACAAGGTTGTCCAATTTCACTTAGTACTTTTGCAGTACTGGAGTAAAGTAACTGTTAAAAGGTGAAGTGTTTTCATCAGCAACCATCTGATAAATCTCCTGCCCCCATTTCTCAGACAGCTGTGACAGCCCCGAGCTCATCCCGTGTGGCAAACAGGGCTTGGGGGATCCTTGGGGCTCTTTTCATGTTTGATCTCTCAGTTTTCCAGT
>JAYRBT010000043.1:7793341-7833962 GCA_036023395.1 Myiotriccus ornatus
GAGCTCATCCCGTGTGGCAAACAGGGCTTGGGGGATCCTTGGGGCTCTTTTCATGTTTGATCTCTCAGTTTTCCAGTACTGGCACATTTATAATTCAAACTGTCAGTATTTCAAGTGTTGTTCTGTTCTTTAAATCTCCAATTCTGATCCAGTTATCCAGTCTCTTCTGCTCCTGCAGGTGGAGGGATCTTCGGTCTGCTGAGCAAGAACAGTCGCTTTGGCAGGAACCCAGTGGTGATGCTGGGCATCCTTGTCCACTTCATAGCCTTCTATTTAATTTTTTTCAACATGCCAAATGATGCCCCTATTGCTCCCATGGAAGGAACAGATCAAGTTGCTTATATGATTCCAAGGTATGTGAGCTTTCTCCCTTGGCTGGCTGTGTATATGAACAGCTTATTTCTCCACAGACAATCCCTTGAAGTTGTTTTTCTGTGCAGTGACTAACTCCGCAGAAAAAGCTTTCAGGAAATTCGGTTTTTATTAAAGATAGGTATCCTACCAGCCTGCACCCAATTTGGGAACTTAAATAGCGTAAGAATAAAAAGCCTGAGGATGACTGGCAGCAGTTCTGTCACTTGACAGCTGATGTTTGACATGTAGCACAATAGTGAGACCAGCAGCTATTGTAGTAGGTGTTAAGAATTCAGTCTATCTTAAAACAGCCTTGGGCTCAGTTTTTTACTACATCAGGGAGCCCCAGCCTTGCACTGTTGCACCCATTTCCAAAGTCTTTCAATGCTTATTGTCAAATTCTAATTGATCTAACTGAAGCCATGCTATGCCTGTCTCTTATAATAAATGGGGAAGAATATGGGAAACTTTATTATCTCACCATTGCAACTGTCTTTTGGGGTGTATTCTTGCCAATTTGTGTGAAAATACAACGTTTTCAGTTTGTGCAGAGCCAGTGATTAACCTGGAATTCTAAGCATTTGTGCCTGGGCAGGTGACTGGTCTTAACTGGGGTATTTTTCTGCAAAATGAATTGGTATTTCTCTAATATTCCTGCAGCTTAAGAATTCACCCTGTGTCTCAGATTTTAATCACTGCTGCGTGAGGTTTGTGGCTCCAAGCACCAAAATGAGTTCTTTTCCTGATTCTGATTGTGTGAATTGACTGCAGGTAACAGTAACAGAAGTATTAGCATTCCAGAAAGTAAAAGCTGATGAAATTATTAGTTTTGCCAAGCCAGGCATTCCCAGTTCTTTTCCAGTGAAATTAAAAGCTTGATACCTTTCCATTCTCAAGTTCCAAATAAATCTGCCAGAAAGTTTGTTTATAGGTGTGTGTTTATAGATGTGTGAGCTGTTTGAACAAATGGTTTCTAAACTGGAATCACTTTCTCCTTCAGCAAGGAGGTGGCCATGCTCTGCAGCTTCCTGCTGGGGCTGGGGGACAGCTGCTTTAACACCCAACTCCTCAGTATTTTAGGATTCCTATATTCAGAAGACAGTGCTCCTGCCTTTGCCATCTTTAAGTTTGTTCAGGTAATAATTAACAATCTCTTGAAACGTTTTGAACTGTTGGGATGTTACTGAAATACCGGGCTGGGCTTTTTAATGAGCTGAGAAAAATGTTGTTTCTGCAAATTATTTCATCCTCAATTTTGGTGTAAAGTACTTTGTGGTGCTGGAAACAGTTTTCCTGGACTGTGATCTTAGAGCTTGGGCTGTGTTGTTTCTAGACAAACTGGTTTGAGGTAGCAGAGAGCTGCACTTGGAATGCTACACACACTTTTGAGTTTGGTGTTCATTTTCTACAGTTAACACTGTTTAAATAACAAGTGAAAACTAAATCTGTTGTGTATCAAATCAAGACATACGTTGAGGTGTAATGAAGCCTTAAGATTGTCTATCTCCTACAGCAGGATTCTACTGAGAGCTGCATATTAACCTTCTGTCAGTTTGATAATCTTTGTGTAGTAACATCAGCCTGGAAATCTCCACTGATAATTTTTTTTTACTTTGTGTTTTTTTTTCCTCTCAGTCCATCTGTGCTGCAGTTGCCTATTTCTACAGCAACTACTTCCTTCTGCAGTGGCAGCTCCTGATCATGGTGATCGTGGGATTCTTTGGAACAATTACCTTCTTCACAGTGGAGTGGGAAGCAGCAGCAGCTCAGGCTGCCCGTGGCTCAGACTACAGCAGCATTTGATCCTCATATCCATGGCTGGTCTGATATAAGGCACGGCACAGGCATGTTTTTTGGGAAGTGATGTGAAAAGGTGGAGAAGGTCAATCTGCTGCAGAGATGGAGGAAGCTGCTACAAAATCGCCATCAGTCCAACTGAACGTGAAATAGGAGGGGAAAAAATGCCAAATTTGAAATGCCTTTTTTTTTTTCTTGCTTTACTCAACCAGGCATGGTATAAGTGTTCTAAAAAACCTGATATTAGCATTGAAAGGAAGTATATAGATCCATGTGTAGAACAGTTCTGCTCTGAGATGTACCTTTCAGAATGTAATTGCCTAATTTCACTCTACCATGCACTGCAGGATTAGTTTTGTTTTTTGCCCCCTAAATTATTTTTCCTGTACTGTGGTTCTGCAGACACATGAGTTCTGGTATTGAATGAGTGATGTTTTTGTAAGGTAGATTATAGCACAGATTGTCTGCACAACTGAGAAATCGATTTGGCATTGACTTTTTCAACAATCAGATATGCTCAAGTATTTCCGTGGGAAATGTTGCCTTATTTTGTATCACTCAGCTGCTTGTTTCCCAACAATTTGTTTATTAATCTATTTCATGTGCCTAAGTTTTCAGATCTGTGGGGGGTTTTGTTTGCTTGTTTTTTCTTTTGCTTCACGCTTTTTTGTTTTTGTTTTGTTTTGGGGTTTTTTTTTGGTAAGAAAATTAATCAGGTTACAGCGTGACAGAAAAGATTTTACAAGAATTTAAAGATATTACCCTTAGCCATCTAAGGGCAAGGATGGGGTCCCAAGGCCTGTGAATTATTGATAGTTGAAAACAGCCTTGTGGCTCAGTATCTCAGAATTGAACTGTGTTGGGAAAGGTGCTGAAACCTCCTCAGGGCTGTGCAATATGAAGGACCACAATCCACGGCTTCCCTCACTGACTCCCAGATAGTTCTGTTGAGTTCAGTGGAGTTTTTATCATAAAATGATGAAAATCTGTGATGGGAGCATTGAGATAACTTTTTGTAAAGTACAAATAGACTCAGAATGTGAATGGTCAGAATAATCTTGCAGTGTTTATTCTACTGCATAGGCTGAAAACACCTGAAACGCTTCTCCTAAGTTGCTTTATTCAGTGTATTTTAGGAAAATTGTACTGTAATCTTACTCCACCAAATACAAAACC
The DNA here is from genome assembly GCA_036023395.1 of Myiotriccus ornatus. Taxonomy (NCBI): domain Eukaryota; kingdom Metazoa; phylum Chordata; class Aves; order Passeriformes; family Tyrannidae; genus Myiotriccus; species Myiotriccus ornatus. The sequence continues at coordinate 7,796,669 of JAYRBT010000043.1, forward strand.
AAGGTTACTAGCATAGTAACTAAATTTTAATCCAAAACTGCTGTAGATGATATAACAGGCAGTGAATGCAGCTCACCTTGACTTTGTCTGCATGTCTCTGTAGTGCTTGCAGTGATGTTTCTGTCTGCTGGGCAAACAAGATGGACCTGAGAGCAGGGCTGGAACACTGAGAAGGTGTTTTTAGACACTCCATGTAGCTATTTTTAGAAAAAGTACCACTCACCAACCTTTTTTTATGCATAGTCAGGATGCTGATGTCTTTAAAGACCAGTTAAAGTCGACTCACTCTGTGTCAGGAGCTCCCCGTGTCATAACTAGGTAGGTGTACCCAAGGTTAAACTTGGTGAGGAAGGGTGGTGTCTCCTGTGACATCTGCTGTCACTTTTGCTCTCAAAGAGCAGTGACACAACTCCTGTGAAGCACCGAGTTGTGAAGCACAGCAAAACAGCGGAGGGGCATCATTTTACAGGGCCCCAAAAAGGGATTTTTAAATTCACTGCAGGGTTTTTTTTGCTGTGAGATCAGTAAGGTGTTAATGGGAGGACAAGAGGGCACCTGAACATCCAGCAAGCAAAAGAAACCTTTGAGGACAGGCAGGAGAGAAAGCCTTTGTGTATTCCTGGGAGATTTAATGAATGATGTAAAAGAGAATGAGACAGAACATGCATTGGAGCGAGGGGTTGCTGAAGCCATTCCAATTTGTCAGGCAAACAGAAAAGGCTTTCAGAATTGAATCAATATCTGATTAATGTGACCAGCAGCACGCTGAAGCCTCCCTCTCACCCCCTCCTGTTCTCCTGTAACTTGAAGTGTACTATCTTTAATATACTGAGCACTATAAAGGTATAGATGATAGGATGCTGCCAGTCATTAAAATTCTCTTGTTGCTACACATTTATATTTTCTCCAAAGTACCAAACAGGATAAAGAGGGTTTTTTTCAGATAGGGAATTACTGACTTTGTTTGTTTGTTTGTTTTCCTTCCAAATGCTTTCTGGGACCTGTTTTTCCTTGTATATCAACGAGAACAGAAAGACTTAAAAGTCTCAAAAAGAGCAGTTTTGTTTTACAGTATATTTGGGGAAGAAATGATTTTTGGGTCTTGTGATGAGTAATTAAATGCTTTTAAAACAATGTCATTTAATTGTAAGTAGGTTACGGCTCTCATGAGGTTGCTTTTTAAATGGATTCCTTTTAATTATGAATTTCTGTGATGTTCATTTGCCATATAAATTATATGGACTATTTTATTAGAAATCAAAAATTTGCTAAGTTTATGTGGTTTCAAAAACCATTTTGAAGTCAACTTAGAGGAATAGTAATGAACTAGGAATGTGGATTTTTACTACCTTTGTGAATCTGATGCTTAACTTTTTTTTTTTTTTCCTATTCTTTTCCTCTGTTCTGGCCTGACTCAGTACCAGGCAATGTTGGAAGGCTGCTCAAAACTATTTATTGGGTCATTAAAGGGAAATCTTGTTTTGTGACAAGTTTTACAAGAAGTCATGAAATTCTCAAAGCTGTATCATGGATAACTGTTCTTTTTTACTATTAACTTTATAAGTATTGCTTTTGACATTTGACCTGAAGAGACAGGTTTCAGTTACTCAGGCTGCTGCTGATGTGATTGCTTTCCACTTATTCATATTTCTTTGGTTTGTCAAGAGGTGAAAAATCCTCTGGAATATACACAGTTGTTAGTTTGGTTGAAATCTTTGGTGCAGCAATATAAAGAACAGGAATGCTGACATCCATTTCTGATTCCATCTCTGAATCTGTTTATCAGCACTTACCAACCATGAGGCTGCACCTCCTCCATTTCACCTCAGTGGCCTTGTAATGTTAATCTGAACTGGAAGCTTACTGATAAATTAAGTGGGATTTGAAAAAAGGGTTTTTTTCTGCATCTGTGGTGTTGTGGGTTTGTTTTATATCAGTGATTTTATCTTTTTAAGCAAGATGACACATTTAAGTTTGGGTTTACTAAAAAGACCTCTTTTTTTCCCCTCATCCTTTTAGGTTGTTACTAAGGTTTAATATCTTGACATATCACACCCCCAAGTTTTTCAAAAAGATACTAAAGAGGAAATGAAAACTTATATTCTTGACATTTGAGTGCCAAAGAAGCTGCTAAAAAAATAGTCTTTAATCAATATTATATCTGTATTTTTGTCTTGCCAGTTGAGTTTCATCTTTGATACATGAATGTATGGAAAGAGATATTTCTACACCTGTAGACCTTCTGTGTGTTAATTTGATTAGGTACAATCTATGTTGTCAAGTTGAGATAAGGAAGAGAACCATTTATAAAGTGTCATTTATAAATAAGTCTATAATTTTTGTGCAGATAGTGCTAAACTCAACAGAGATATGTAAGAAAAAAACAAACCACAGAACAACCAACCCCCCCCCAAAACCATTAAGCTTTACCAAGGTCCCTATCTTAGCAGGAACCCTCCTGTGGTACAGTTATTAAACACTTTAAAAAAAGCCTTCTGCTGGTAAGTTCATGGAAATTTTGTGACCATTTTAAAGTATACTGGAGAGAGAACCTCCTGGAGGCGTTTGGTGGAACTTTATGAAAAAAATAAGTGTAGGAGCCCATAAGTCAGTTAACCAGACAGATAAAGTCCCATTGGACTTTCTTTTAATTCCACAAGTTTGCTTCAGATGGGGAATGCAGTTCCCTGGACTCCAGCCTAAGTGACAGAGGTGCCCCAGCAGCTGGCTCCTGAGGAGTAGGGGTGTATAAAGAGAACAAAGATTGCATTTTAGGGCAGGGATTGTTAATACTATGTTTTCCTTGATCCCTGGCCAACATGCAGTTCAAAGATTATCAGATATGGGATATATTAAAAGGTGGGGAAATTTAGATGGAGCTGAAATTGGGAAGTTTGCTGCTTAACAAGGTCCTTGCCCTTCTGGTATGACCAGGCTGGTTCAGAAGTGAGGCTGAGACTCCTGTAGTTTTCATGGATAAATTCAGAAAGATGCCTTGGTAAGTTTAACTCCAGAGGTTGTACCACAGAAAAGCACTAATGGGAGAGGGGGGAAAATACCCTTGAAGTGCGATAGGGAGCAAATCTGGGAGTGAGAATTAGTCTCAGTGGGCACATGAAGGGGTTGCTTTGCTCAACTGAGTTTGGGCAGTGGCTCAATTTCTATTTAGTTGTACTCTCTCTGTTAAGTTGGTTATTTCAGCTGGTGAGTGGGTTCCCCCAAGCCCTCCTTTTGTTTACATTTTGACACTGGCCAGAAGTCCAAATGATTGAAGCTTTTTTTACCTTAATGAAAGGTGTCTTTGGGTTCGAGTTGGTGTTAATTGAGAGCAGGCTCACACGATGATTATCCCTAATGAAAACGCTGATTTCAACTGAGTGTACCGACTGTTTCTTTTCATGGTCACAGCCATGCAAATAAAAGTGAATTACAGACATTGTTTTTGTTAATAGGCTTGTTAAGCTGTCGGAATTGCTCTTGTCATTGTTTTAAACAGTTACGCCAGAGGCTTTGGAAAAGGGAGACCGAGTCTGAGCTGATGGCTCTTGTTAGTGCCTTGTAAGGGCCTGCTTAGGAAAAGGGAGATGTTCGGTTTAGTGCTAAGTAGCCCTTAGGAACCGCTTAATTCTAGTCGTGGCGTAGACTAATTAAGTATCTCGGGGAAATCAGGGTGGTTGCTCAGCCTGTTTTCTTTCTCTGTTTGAAAGCCCATCTTAAGAAAACTGATGCTGCTGTTGAGAGGAGAACGAGTCTAATCTTAGTTTGGGATTTTTTGGGGGGTTTCTTTTTCAGTGTCCTTTCCTATGACTTCAATTATTTTTCTCTTAACTCGGAGTTTTATGTCTGAAACAGACTCCACAATATGAATCAGTCACAGAGTGCTTGGGTCCTGTTTGTCTGAAATTAAATGTAGATTTTGAGGGCCATTGTCCAGGCAGACACTGCGAGGCTAAAAGTCAGGATTCGGTCCAGGCTTTATCCTGTGATTGAAGGGCATGGAGGGAGCAGCAGGGAACAGCTTTGCTGCCTCTCCTTTGTCTGGATAATACATGAAAGAATGCGATTGCAGAGGTGAGGATGCTGCGGGAAGGTAACAAGGAGGCCAGTACAGACTAATTCTTCCTGCTGCACTTTTCCCTCGAGATTCAGTGATTTGCAGATTTGTCAAATTCCACTGTGGTTCTGCTGGTGTGATCTTTGGATGGCCTTGGCATTCTGATTTCTGAGAGAAAGAATCTGTATTCAGTACCTGACTGTACAGTCCTTTATGTGAACAAATAGGAAAGAACCTTGCCGGTTAACTTTTGCTGCACACAGCCCTTTAAATCTTGGATAAAAGGACATTTACGAGTTTGCACTTCAAAGTCAATTGTGAAGGGGGAGAAAAATAGAAGGTTTATGCCTTAAATGAAGAAAAAAAAATTAGTCATTCTGTCATATGAAAGGGAAATTGCTATTTAAGGTCGCTTAGTGAAATTAGCTTCAATTAAGCATCTTGAGTAGATGTAGTGGTGACTGCTTATTGTCAGAGCCACTCATGTTGTAATGCCTGACCTGCAGAGTTTATGATTATTAATCTGTGTAAAAAAACCACAAAACACCTAAAAGCCAACAGCCAATTACACAGATAATAACCTGTTTAAAAGAGCTTCACCACCATACATCATTATTTGTTTTGTGCTCACAAAAGTGTAACTGTGGTGGAGAGCATTTGTTTCGCAGCTCCAGAGCTGAGTGATGGTGCTAAGGAAGTATTTCCTCTGCAGCAGGATCTGTGCTGAGCTCCTTTGCCATGGGACTGAGTGTTGGGTGCTGAAAGCAGGGGCAGTGGAAAGGATCACAGACTGCTGGAGTGTCTTTGCCCTGTTCCCACAGCGTGACTGATGGAGGGAAGTACAGGTGGAGGACAGCAGTGAGTGCTCAGCCTTTTCCCTTGCTGAGATTTCTACAAATGCTCATCTCAAACTTGCAGGCCAAACCTCTAAAATTGCCCTTTTTTCCTATTTATATGTACCCCTGTAAAATAGGAAATAAAGTATCCCATCTATATGGGGTATAAATGACCACTGTCATGCGTTCCTGTGCTCAGCTTGACAAAGGGCAAACCCAACACTGTGCTTGCTTCCCTTTTGGTGTGTTCTCTGTGTGCAGGTGACCCAGCCGTGGAAATACCTCCTCTTCCTCCCCTCAGGGCTGGGATTCAGCAGCCACTTGGTCTGTAATTGGAAGTTCTGGAGAAAATGGCACGAGTGAGCCTGAAGAATGAGTGTTCCAGCGTTCACATTCATCTGCCACCCTTACCTCATTGCAGAGCGAGACAGAGCAGCAATCACAGGCACATCTCGATGACATTTATGAATAATTATAATAATTATACTTTGTAAGAGGCCTAATTCTGTGAAGTCTCAGCCGTGTTGGCAAGTGCTGCCCTTCTGCAGAGCGTGGCAGAGGACAGGGCTCAGCACCCGTGGGTGTTCATCAGGCTCAGCGTGGGACAGCACTTTGCCTGGGCTCTGTGCTTTCATCCCAGTGCTGCTGTGATTTGATACACACATTTAAAAAAAAAAAAAAAGACTGTAGGGGAGGAAAAAGGGCATTATGCACACTGGTTTTCATTTCATGCAGAAAGCAATTGGATTTAGAGTTCGCTAGCGGGTAGAAAAATATTTATGATGTTCTGCAGCAAACAAACCACCAATTGCAGGGATTGGGAGGGAAGGAGGGTTTGAAATGCTGCTCCATGTCAGAGATTTCATGCTTCTGGGATAAAACACCTTTGTGCTGGGGGGAGATCCTGGCATGTTGTGTAATGCTGTTAGTAAAGGTCCTTGTTTGGGTACTGTGCCCTTGCTGGGGATGGCACTGCTCTGCCTTGCAGGGTTGTCACTTCTGCTGCTCCCAGACATTGAGCAGCTCAGCCTGCCTTGATAACCAGAGGGTCTGCCATGGATGGAGCTCTGGGCTCATGGGTGCATTCCTGGGGCTGTCACAAGGCCATGGACAACCTGATCTTGGTTTTATTTACTATGAGCATTTCCTTTCAGCAGGCAGGGGAAGTGTTGTTTGGCTTTCATGACTGGGCTGGGGAAAAGGTTCTCAGGCCATAAACTGCTTCTGCTTGGGCAGTTTTAGGCTCCCCACCCCAAACTCTGGGGAACAAATATATATTCTATGGGTCTCACTTTGCCTTCCAAGAACCAGCTCACCCCCACTGTGGGTCTGGATTCCCTGCAGGATCAAAGCCAAAGATTTCAGCTTGTGAGAAGAGCCAAAGGCTGTAACGGGGCCAGGTGAGGTTCATAAGAAGCCAGGTGGGAAGCAGAGGTGAGTGATTAAATATGCAGAAGGGAAACAGGGGATTATTTTTCATATTCAAGCTACTGGGAGTTGCAAAATGATGTGTTGATAGGTAGGGACAACATGGGATGAGCAAACCCCGGGTTCTGCTTGTCTGTGAAAATGAACCTGTGGGTCAGCCTTGTGCAGAGCAGAGAGAGAGCTCTTGGTGTCTCTTCACTGGCTTTTGAACTCACAGGATGTCGTGGCATGGTTTGATTTTGCACTGTGTGAACATGTGTCACCTCATTTTAAGGGGAATGAAAGGTCATGTTGCTCCATTAAAAATTAAACTTCAGGTGGTGATGAAGCCTTAAGGTGGCAGGTGCTGAGGCTGGGGAATAAAGGAGTGTGAATACCCTGGTTAGTTCTAAACAGCTGAAAGTGCAGTTTGGTGGTCGATATTTTCCTGAGGGGCTATATTTAGCAAGAATGATAATGTTCCTGAGTCACTGATCGAAACTCTCAAGTGTACTTGTTTTGTTTCTGGTGGAATTAAAGGCTTAGGATATTGATAATACTTAGATGTGGAAACTGGTCATTATCTTCTACTGGGAAGTACTGCTGTAGAATATTTGATTTGATTTTCCTCTATTAATATATTCTTCCTCTCCAAAAAACTTCAGGAGATAAATATTGCAAAACAGGAGAATTTTGAATTGGAAAGCCTAAGGCAACAGGCAGCCTCAGAGGAGGAGCTGGGATTAGCTGCTTGTTGCTCCCAGCTAATCCAGTTTGCAAATCCCCGGTCTGCACTGCTTTCCTGGGAGCTGCTTGTAGCTGTAAACAGCCCCGGGCTCTCCAACCCAAACCCTCTCCACATCCAGGCTCTGGCTGTCCTTGATGTGGCTGCAGAGGGTGCTCTCTGCTCGCCTGGCGCCTGTTCCGTCCTCTCCTGCTCTCCACGGAGCCTCCCCAAGGTGCCCTTTGGATCTTGTTCCCACCACCAGCAACTGGTTTTCAATTAAATCCAGCTCAGGTCAGTTTTTGACAAGCAGCCTCCCTTGTTAACTCGAGGAGGTCACCAGCCAGCAGATTCTTGAAATGCATCTTAAAAAGAGAAAGGCTTGGGCTGGGAGCCAAGATAATTTTCTTTTTCTTTCTTTTTCTTTCTCTGCCTTCCTTCTCTGTAGCAAGTCTTTTGGCAGAGCTGTGGCTCAGCTGGGAGGTCGTGCAGACCAAGAGCATAATGTTAATTAGGTGTTGTACCTGCAGCACTTCCAGCTTGTAAACCCCTGATAGAGACCCAGTTGTCATAATTAATGACCACAGAAATAGCAGAAGGGCTCTCAGACCTTGTGCTGGGGGATTTGAGCCTATTTCTAAGTACTAGAAACCGGGAAGAGACTTGAGTGAGGGCAGGTTGTCCTGTGTGCTTGCAAAGGGTGTCTTGCATCCCCCTGAAGCTGCCAGAACTTTGTGATGCTTTGTGATTCAGAACGTGGGACAGAGCTGCTCCCAAATAAGAGCTGCCCTGATGGTGTTTCTGCAATTACCCCAGTGTCAATAATTATAACTGTTCTTCTTTAAGAAGTTGTTTGATGTGCTACAGCACAGATGGAAGATCTTTTTAGTTTATAATTGAGTCCTCTGTAGCATCTTTTGTACTGAGCGAAAGGAAAGGAACAAAGTGATGTTGTTTGCTTTGAGGCACTAAATGTGAGCCAGCCCCATTGCCCTGCTGTCATGGGACATAAACCAGGAATTGCTGATGGGCTGGGACAGGAGCTGGGTCCCCTGTGATGGGCAAACCAGCATCAGCACCCAGGTGTAAAGGTAACTCCTTGCTCCAGCCAAGAGTCAGCAGGAGCTGCTGTCCCTGCTTGAAAGGCTGCAGCGTCAGCTCCAGTGGGAAATCAAGGGAGGAACTGGGAGAAGTGTGGGGCTGATCTCCTCTCCCCTGGGAAGGCCTGGATTTTGGAGCAAATGCTTGTAGCTGTGGAGGAGGGAAGTTTGGAGGGGGGGAAGTGTAAGAAGAACACAGGAAAGGAGGGGGAGATGATGTGGCACTGGTGGGAAATTCACAGCCAGCTGGTAAAGGGACTGGTGGACAGGATACTGCTCTGGTCAGGCATTTGAGGATGAGGCTCATCCTGGAAAATTCCTCTGTTCTTTGTGCTGTGGCAGCTTCATCCTGTTGGTTCAGGAAGGTAAGAGCCTCCGAGTATTATCCTCTGAGAATATTGTGTGGAACAGGAGGTGCTCTGGGATGGTTTTGCAGTTAAGTGAATCATCAGAAGCCTGGCTTGGGTGGGTGTTGTGTGTGACCTCCGCAGCCCCTTCACCCTCCCAGTGTGATGGCACAGCCAGCCTTGGAGCAAAGGGGTTACAGGGTCTGTGCTGGGCTTGGATGCAGGAGGTGAGATCCCACCTACCTGCCCTGTTTTGGGGATGTGTCACAGATGGGATGTGGGAATTAATCCTGTCCCTGTGGCTGCTGGCTGACCAGGGACACAGCACCTCTGGGATCTCCTGACCTCTTTTGCAAAGCAGCTGCAGCTGAGTGGGTGGGAATAAGCAGCTGCCAAGAGCCCGAGGGGAGTGGAGAAGCTTCTTCTCACTGGCTACAGTTGGCAATAAAGTCCTGAGCGTGGCAGCATCTCCTCCCCAAGGCATCGTATTCCACCCACCAAGCAGGACCTGTAGCTGGGATTGAGCTGAGCACTCAGCACTCATGTCATCCCTGCCGGGCTGGTTTGTAGCAGTTCATTCCTCTATTGGGCACATCCAGCTCCTGACCTGCATTTGGTTCCCTCTTATCTGGAGGAGAGACAATTCCAGTCTCTGTAATTAATGGCTCTGTTCTTCCAGGGTCTTGGGTGAAGCATAGACATAGGAAATTGGGCAGGCTAAGTGGTGCCTGTGCTTGGATTCTGGCTGCAAAGGCAGTGCTCAGCCAGCTGAGATGAATTGTGGCTGAGTTGCTGAATTCATTTTTCATCTTTGGGTCTGAAGGCAGACACAAGAATAGCTCCTGTGCAGCCTGGGCTGTAACTCTCTAACCACGGTCCTCTGGCCTGGCCTCATTTATTGCAAATATCCGATATGCTGATGGAGTGCCAAGGCTTGTTGGGCTCTATCCCTGGGGATTACCTGTGCTGGGGTTTTGCAATGGCATTCAGGGGCCAGACAGTCTGACAGCACTGCCCAGGGAGACAGGGTTACAAGATAAGGGGTTAATTCTCATGGAGCAATTGATCTGCTAAAAGGCAGCACAACTGCTCTGATCTGGCATTTGTTAATCCCACGGCTCACCCTGGACATTGGTTCTGAGGTGCTGTCAGGCTCCCAGGCACAGGGACGGGGTGCACTGCATCCATCCTTTCAGAAAAAGACAATTTATTTCATTTGTAATGAAGCATGAGATGAACTACGCAGCGGGGAGGCTCCTGTTCCTGTACCCCTGTGCTCTCAGCTCCCTGCTTTCCTCTCTCTCCTTTACTTTCCCTGCTTCTTGTCTGCCTTCCCCTTCGCTGCATCTCATTTCTCCTCGCTGCCCCCTTCCCCTGTAGCTCCAGCTTGGAAGGGAGCTGTGGTCACCTCTGTCTCCAAGGGTCAGCAGTGTCATCTCAGGCCATATCCATGTGGGATACAGCCTAGTGAGCTGAGCTTAGGATTTCTGATCCTGCCTCCTTTGCTGGCCTTAGGCAGGTGCCTTAGGGCAGGTCTCGGCTTCCTCACCTGCAGGATGGGATTTGGCCCTGGGAAAAGGCTGTGGTGGTGCTGGGGACACACCACCTCTACCCACAGGTTCTCCTGACATGGGTGCCTTGCTTTTAAGGGGCTTACACTTACTGTTGTTGGCAAATAAGGACACTTTGGATGTTGGATGGATGGACAAGGGGTGCAGCAGCTTCCCATGGCATCGGTGAAACTGCCAGCTGTGAGGGAAGGAGCAGATCTGCTGGAGTTCCCCTGAGGAGGAGGAGGAGGAGGAAGGATGCTGAGTGCTTTCAGATGAGGTGAGTTTAAGCCTGTGCACATGTGAGAGGGAAAGTGCATTTTGCAGGAGTAGCTTTTCCTGGCATTGCAGTTCATCTTGTTAATAAATCTCCTGTAACACCTCCCCGCAGAGCCCCTCAAGGAACTGGCTAAGCAGGAGAAAGTGGAGATCCAAGAAAAGCCTCCTAATCCATTATCAGCAAATTCAATCAGACTCTCCATCTGCTGTCACAGGCCCCTGCAGCCCCACAACTGGGAGCCACAGCCCCCCGCTGCCTCCTGCACAGATGCTTGGTCACCACGTGCCTTCACTGCCTCTCTCTGGATTCAGCCTGGTGTCATCTCAGATTAGTGGGTTTGTGTTCAGAGTCTGTGTCTGCTCTCGAGAAGAGCCAGGTAAAGCTGACAGGATGAAGCAAACACACACACCTTGGCTGAAAAGCAAGCACCGAGTGGCTTATAGAGCCACGGTAAATTGAGTGCTGTGTGCTCTGGTATGGAAATAAGAGCCTTGTCTTGGCCAGGATTGCTCTGGAGAGTGTCTGCAGGTGGAGGAGACAGAGAGAAGCTCTTGTGATGGGGATTTATTAATGACATGAGGGGGAGTGCTTGGTTTCCCTCCCCCCTCCCTCTGTGTCAATCATGGAATCCCAGAAAGGACCTTAAAGATCATCTCATTCCAAACCCTGACACAGGTAGGGACACCTTCCACTAGACCAGGTTGTTCAGGGCCCCATCCAACCTGGCCTTGAACATGTCGACCTCAGACCTGTTCAGAGTTGGAACACTGGCAGTGTCTGTGGAGCCCTGGCATGTGTGGCTCCAACATGTCAGGTCTGCAGATGGTCCCCAAGGGGACAGTCCTGCCTTGGAAGAACTCATGGTCTAAGCTGAGGACTTCCTGCATCCCTGTTTTGCAGTGAGTGCACAAAGATGTGATCTGACTTCTTTGTGCCCCAGCTGGTGACCCCCATGTGTCTCGGTGGCAGTGCTGGAGCAGCAGAGGGATGGTGGGATGGAGATCTGTCAGCACAGCACCAGCTGTGCAGCCACGTGGCCATGTTCCAGTCTGTTCCAACCCTGTTGTGTCTTCCCCACCAGCCACATATTAACGTTTGGGGACCCACCAGCACTTCCCCCTTTTCTTCTTTTTTTTCCCCTGTTTCCTTTGAAAAACTCATTATCCAGGATAAAAATCTGTCCCAGGTAATTTCAGGATTCAACTGCACAAAAATGAGAAAAGGAGCCAAAGTAACAGCAGGTAAAGAATGGTTTAATTTAGTAACTAATTTTCTATAAAGTAATTATTTCTTTAAAAACCCAGGATTTGCTCAAGGTATCCCAATTACTTTTTTCATTATGGCTACAGAATGAAGTGCTCGTTTAATTAGTAAACATTTGGCATGCCTTTAAATATGTTTTTAATTACATTAAGGGGACACTGTCAAGGTGTCTTTCATCAATTTTAATAGAGCTGGATTTCTTTTTTCCCCTCGCAGTCGGATGCAACTCTTTAGGTTTGATTGGCTGCTCTAGACAAAAACTGGAGAAGCCATTTCCATGGAAAAGATTAAAAAGAGAGGCTCATTTGTAGGTTCGGAGCTGAGCTGTGGTCTCCCTGCCTCCTGTTTCTCAATTTGCTGGCAGCAGGGCTTGTAGCCTCCTTTGCAGCTCTCCTGCCCCGAGGGTGACCCTGTGCTACAAAGCCAGCGCCAAAACAGCAGCTTTTGCCCCAGAAAACCCCCCTGTGTTGCTCCTAACCCCTCCCTGGTGCAGCAGATCCCTGTCCTACAGCCTCACAGCTCACAGCTGTTCCCAGGAGTAGCTCTCCTAATAAATCACCCGTGCTCTAACTGAGCTTGATTCAAACTCCCGGAGGAAATTCGGTCCTGAGTGAGTCCCCAGGCGCCTCCTTGCCTTTGGATCCGCAGCGTGATCCTTCTCTGGGCTGTGGGATGCTGCTGGCAGAGGCCAAACTTGATTAACCTGCCAGTGATGGGGTGCTGCTCGTCCCCTGCCCAGGGAGCTGGACATGCCTCTGGGGTCAGCAGATGATGAATGAGGCTCAGAGCAGCAGCCCAAGCGTGGCAGAGGCTGTTTGTCTGTGTCCCCCCCCTTTCTGCCTCGCAGGAGCTGGAGTTTCTGGTCCCTTTTTAGGGAAGATTCTCTTATTGAAATGGATGGAAGTTGCTGCAGGCAGAGGCAGCCAGGCTTGAGCAAAAGCTTCCTGGGGTGTCCCCAAAGGAAAACAGCAAAACCCAGAGTGTGGTGGTGTGTGACACAGGGGCCAGTCCTTTCTGCCCCCTCTGAGCCGTGTCTCTGCTCTGCTCCCCAACCCTTTTACAGGCTGAACAAGCAGACCGATGTGCCTCTTGTTTGATTTCTGCTTGCGTTTCAGACATCCTCGCTCTCCTCTGAGGAGAGGGAACTGCAGGGAATGAAAATATCCAGTGTCTTATCTTTAATAGTGTTGACTTTCTGCTCTGCTGGGTGCTGACAGGCTTCCCTGTGGCCACATCCTCCTCCAGTATGCTCTGAGCACCTCTTCTTGGTTTTTCCTCCCATTTTCCCCTTACTCCCATCTTTTCTCCTCTACCCTATCCACCACCTGCCTCTTCCTCCTCCTGCTCTGTCAGCTCCCCACAGTCCTTTGCCTCTCCTGCAGTGACCATCACCCCTTCCCTGTGTGGCTTTCAGTCAAGGCACTGAGTCTTCCTGTCCCTAAAACAGATGGAGATGTGGAGCAAGGGGGAGCTGTGGGGGTGGCTCCTGCCCCTCCACAGCCTTGGGGAGCACCAGGAAGGAAGGATCCTGCCTGGCACACCTTGAGCTGTGCGGCAGAGGAGCCATGGCCTTTTATCCAACCCCCTTGCTGGAAGGAATTGCTGCACAGCTTGTCCACCCACCTTCCCTAACGGGAAGCAATGTCCCTTCCCGCATCCCACCTCTGCTCCAGTTTCCAGGGAGACAGCCACTGGGAAAGCAGTGGAAGAGCTGGAGCTGGCAGGAATGCACAGCCCACCACCAGGTAGTGGGTACCCCAAGCGTCCTCTCTGCCCCAGCCTGCATCCCACCCATCAGGGGATGGAGGGACCCCTGGGAGCAGCTCCTGCATTCCTGTGGGAGAACTTTCTGGGTAGAGGGGATGGTGCTGTGGGAACTGAGCCTGTCCTAGGTCCCTCCCTGGGGCCATGGAGCCTCTCTGCTTTGCGAGATCAAGGCTGGGGAGGGTTGTGAGGTGGTGGGTGCAGGAGCAGAGTCAGGGTGGGAGTCAGTGTCCCCTGGAAGTACTGGGGGGATGGATGCTGGGATGGAGGAGCACAGCCAAGCCTTGGGACTGTTGCTGCCCTGATGCAGCTCCGTGCCCTGTCCCCAGTGCCACGGAGAGCTGAGGTCCTCGAGGTCTAACTTGCCCTCCAGCTTCCCGCATCCACCACCGACGGAGATTTCTGGAAGGGAGCGAACTGTGAATAGCCACGATCACAGCTTTGCAAGACTGCCATAAAATAGGAATGCATGAGAGCATCTGCATAAATTATTCAAGATAATCAGCACGGGGGATATTTCCCCGGCACTTTCATGTGGGCTCCCGGAGCTTGATTGTCCCACCCGCGGGGTGTGTGCAACCCACTCCCCCTCCCCAGCAGAAAGGGAAGGTCCTGAGCACCCCAGGTCTCCCAGCTCCTCCCCTCGCTCTCCTCAGCTTGCCCACTGCTCTCCCTCCTGCCTCGGAGTGCTTTCCCCCAGCTCCCAGCGCTATTAACACCTCTAATTAGAGCTGCTTATTGATGCGCTGCTGTTTATCTAAGTGCAGCTGATCAAGGCAGGGAAGCCTCCGAGCCGAAGTGAAATCGCACCTCCCCGCAGCCTGCGCGCCCAGCACGGCGCTTCCCGGCTCTGGGAGAACAAGGAGAAAAGAATCCAGAGGGGAAAAAAACCGTGCAGAAGGAGCGTGTGCTGCCTGCATGGTCTCTGTGCAAGGGACTCCAGGTACCGGCGCTGTCCTCTCTGGTCCTGCCGTGAACGTGCTGCGTGGACAGCATCCCTCGGGAGAAGGGTGTGCCCTGCGGCCGTGCCTGCGGTCAGTGTCGCCCCATCAGGAATGCCTTGGGTCAGGAAAACCCCACTGGAACAGGGGGTCCTCCAAGGAGGAGACGTTTTCTTCTTCTGGAACACCCTTCCAGTGGGGTCACCCAGCATCTGTGGAAGGAGGGAGGGATGGATGAGGGGGTGGGTTTGTGCTTGCTGCAAGACACCCATGAGCACAGGGAGCTCATGTGGGTTTGAGCACTGGGGCACGATCCAAATCCCTGAGATCAGCTGGACACAGGGTTTTACCCTCACAAATTGGGTGCTGGGGGCCATGATCCTGCTGTCTCCTCCTAGTGCAGGTACTTGGAGGAGCCCGTGTGTTTGCACTCCATAATTCCACCACCCCCTCTTTGAAAGCAATTCCCGGTGCCAGGGCAGTGCTCCAAGGATGTGGCTGCTGCTGGGGTAAGGAGAAAAAGGAAGGATTAATGCAGCACTGTGAGAACACATGCTTGGGCTCTGCCTCCTGCCAGTGGCTGGGCAGGAGGCTGTGCAGTGACCTGTGTGTGCTGAGGTGGCTTTCCTGATTTCTTCACCGTGTTTTGAACCCAGCATCTCCTCCTGGACCGCAGGAGCTGACAGAACGGTGACACTTGGCTGCAGGACTGAGCACCTGGGGGCTGCAGGAGTCAGGATGATGGCTCTGCCTCAGCCCCCTGGCACCTCTGACCATCAGAGGTCCCATCCCAGGGACAAGGTAGAGAGGGTGATGCGCTCCAGAAGTGTTTCCCTTCCCCCTTGCTATCGGGTTTTATTAATTCCTCACTCGGTGAAGTCTCTATTAATAATGGCTCGAGGATATGGCTGGGAAGCTGGATAATGAGATTCTCTACCTGCTGTTCCTGGGCTGCTGTGATTGTGTTTGGAGGACAAAATTCTAGGTGGATTAATTAAAATGGAAAACAAAAGGAAAGGAAAAAAAAAAAAAAAGAGAGAGTTGTTTGAATTATTTACTAGTTTCCAGGAGACAAAGCAGTAATTGCAAGTGTCTTATTGCAGGTTTTGGAGGGGGGATGCTCCCTCCTCCAGGCAAGGAGCAAAGTCTGGTTATTTACTGGTGTTGGAAGAGATTTATCAATCCTCATGAAGGCCAAGTGCAGCTCTGATTGCTCCTCAGTTTTCTAATTCTGATTCTCTCTTCTTCACTTTGGAAATTCAGGAGAGAAGGGCTCCAAGACAGCTTTGATGTGGGTAAATGTGGGAACAAGCTCTGCCAGCAGCAGAGTGCTCTTCCCTCCTGATTAAAAAAATGTAGAGGTAAAAACCTAAACCGTCCTGCCCTGAGGAACTGCCTGTTCTTGTTTGACTTTCCATCCCTGCCAGGGCCCCTCTGGATCACAGGAATGCCTTGTGGTGACACTTTTTGGATGCCTGTCATCTGTCATTCCAGGGGGATGCTGAGCCTGAGGCAAGGGCAGGACGGGGACAAGTGCCCTCTGGGGCTGGTGAGGTCTCGTCCCCAATGGACACATTTGTGTCCCTAATCCATGGCTGGATCTGACCCCAGGGAAACCCACCGTGTGCTGTGTCACAGCTGTCCCACCTGTTGGGACCCTGTGTTCCAGCCACGCTCTGGGAAGAAGGGTTGGTATAAAATCAGCTGTTAAAAACCCTGTCTTCCTTCACAGACCCTCTTAGCTGATGGATCAGCAGCATTTTAGGGAATTGCTCCGTGCTTTTACTGTTCTTTGACTCAAGTGCTTCTCCCCTTGATTGCTTCCGTCTGTCTCCTTTCAAGCAAAGGCCTCGGGAGTCACCTAATTGATTTCAAAGGGAACAGGACTTACTTAAAATTGAGTTTTGCATTCCTCTCTGCCTCTGTGACAGAGCACCTGGTGGCTCCATCCCCAACTCCTGCAGCAGTTCACCTTCACTGGCTTTTCTGTGGGAGAAGAACAATAGAGAAAAAGAAAAATGGAGGAAAAGGGTACAAAAAATTCTGTTCAGCATTATAGGGTGCGATCAATATTCCTTTGTCTCCATACTCAAATCCTATTCATATCCTGCTGAGGAGAAACAAGCGGAGCTGTCTCATTGGAAATGAGAAATTAATCTCTAAAACCACTAAAGATTTAGGGCAGTGTAATTGCTTTAAGGTTTGATACTTAAGACTATTCAAACTTTAAATTTTTAACCCAAGGGCCTCAATCCTTGGCAATGGGGATGGTGTGGGATGAGGAGCAGTGACACCCTGGCATCCTGGAGAGAGCCCACGGTGACACTGTGTGCCCTGGGATGGGGACCCTTGGGGTCCCTCACAGTGGTGAGGGAGGTGGGAGAGCTGGGTGCTGCCTGTCCCCAGGAACATCAGCAGTGAGTAGAGCAGGTGAAGAAGGGCAGGGTGGGACGAGGAAGTGAGTGCTCTCCAGGAGATGTGGACCAGCCCTAATGTTGGCAAAGCACCTTTGCAAAACCCCTTTCCCTTCCCTGCTGGATGGAGGGCAGAATTAAATCCCAATCTTTTCCACTGTTGTGGTTTTACAGTGTTTATATGGGAAGGGAGCACGTTAGCGGTGAGGTAGATCATTATGTACTTATATTATCAGCAGTAAAGCAAAGTTGCTTTTAATTCCTAGTTCCACCATTGTCTGACACATTTCTTTGTGAGTTTCCTATTCATCTGTATTTTTTTTCCCTGGGTCTCCACTAATAGAAATTGCTTTGTTGTTAAACTCAATTTCACTCTTGACTGGATTGAAATATGCTTATTTCCCTTCTAAAATAATAATAATAAAAATCTAAAATTATTTCTACTCATTGTATGTGAAAAGTGAGCATTTTTCTTCGTCTGGCCTCTCAGGTTTGAACGTCTGAGGGTTTCAGAGGTTTATTTTTCAACAGTCTAATTGCATGATCTCAGCCCATAGCTGGGGGGGGAGGGGGTTCCATTTGTTGTTTCATGAATTTGGATAAGTCAGGACAATCTATGATTTCCTGTGTGGCTCCCATCGTGTGCGTGTGTGTCAGCAGGAGAAGAGCTTTGCCTGGGGTACACCAGCATCTGGGGGGAGCTGAGACAACTTCTCTCCCCTCTGATGGGGTGCAAGGGACGGGGTGGGGGACACGTAGACCCTCAGCTGCCCTTGGGCTGTGGCTGCTGGGCTCAGGGACACCCTGCACGTGGGGCTGAGGCAGCAAACTCCTTACAGAGCCCACGAGGAAGGGCTGGGAGCGCCGTGCAAACAGCGGCGAGTCTCCTGCAGTAATTAAAAGGCTGGAGAGTTCTTGCTCTTCTCACCCCTGACATGATTTTCTTTAATTACAGCTGAAGCTTGACATGTCTTCTCCCTCTTAACTTGGCTAATGGTGGTGCAAGCCTTCCTTCAGCATCCTGCTGGCACTCCCAAGACATGTTGCAGGGAGTATAAGTGTCCTGCCAGGCTCACTGTGGGACCTGAACCCTGGGCCCACGTGCCTGTCAGGGGGGTTATAACCTCTTCCTTCTTCCCAGCCCTGTGGTGCAGCACTTTTCATCTTGGGCTCAAACACATCTCCACGTTGATGCCACCAGGTCAGTGAGCTTGTTCAGCTGAGGGACACGGGGGACATAAAACCCATCCAGTGGGATGGATGGGGGGGCACCTGGACACTCCCGGTCTGGGGAGGCAGCAGTTGCTGCAGGAGCTCAGGATAACCTGCTAACAAGCCTGTAAGGCTCCTCCAGCTGGATTTTTTTGCCCTTTCAATGCTAATTCAATGGCTGAGCAACAGAGTGTCCTCCTGGGACTGCACCAGGCTGGGAACTGCTGCTCAGCTGAGTGTGGCAGCGAGGCAGAGAGGGAGGTAAACCTGAACTGGCAGCTCTGAGAAGTCTGCCCAGCAAAGGGACAGATCCAGCCCTCAAGGCTGACTCTTTCCCTGATTTTTTCCTGCTCCCCTTCCCTGTGGGGTTTAGCCTCAAATAACCTCACCCAAAGGGAGGAAGGATGCTCTCTTCCCTTCAGGAGGAATGGCTCAGCATCTCCCACCTTGCCCTTGACCCCGGGCTTGGTCCCTTCTTTGCTCCCTCTTCCGTGCCTGGATTGAGCCGGGCAGAGCTGCCCATGGGGGGAGCTGTTCTCCCCGAGGGGGTCAGGAGTTCCCCCCCTTAATGCACTGCAGCAATAAAATGCGTCTCCATTCTCTGCTGCACAGATCTTCCTCCCTCTTTAATTTTTAATTGCTGCTCTTGTTTCCTCTGAGCATCTCCCTTTGCAGCAGGGCAGCCAGGAGCCCTTTCTGACTGATAAAGCTGGTTCAGGCTTTCCTTTCACCTTTTGTGTTTTCTTGGTGAAGCCAGGGTGGTCAGTGGGTTTAATTAACACAGTAAGAAAAATGCACTAGTTTCCTTAACCAAGAAGAGGAAGGGAAATTCAGCTTCCTCGCTGCTCTCACAACACATCAATCTACTAGGAGCTGAGGAGGGATCCTCACCTCGATTATTTTCCTTTGCTCTAAGTGGATTAGCAGCTAATGGAAGCGAAGGATTCACAGTGCTGACAGGCTTGCAAGGGCAAGAGCTTCCCAAATTCCCCATGAGGGGCTGTGCTGACATGGCCCTGTGCTGACGGGAGCTGTCGAGTCCCATGTTTGACACTTGACCTGGCTGTGCACCTCCAGCAGGTACCTGAGCACCAGAACCACGTGTCCTGTGCTGTGCTGCCAGCACCATGGGCTGCAGCATCTGTGGTGATCCGAGGGCTGGAACACTCCTCCTGCTCCCCAAGTGGCATGGACAATCTGGTGAGCTCGGAGAATCCAGCCTGGCTTCTGAAGGCTGCAACCAGCCTCTAACCCTGTACCTGGGGGATACTGCTGGCTCTGACCTTCAGGCAGCGCAGAAGTGCTGTACATCACCACTGGTCCCCCAGAGGCTGTCTCAGGGAAGGAGGGGTCAGAGATTGGTGTCTGCTTGGGTTTACCTTGCACTCTACTGATACCTCAGCCATGCAGACAGCCCCAGGGACCAGGGACCAGCCCCAGGACCAGAGGACTGTCCTGGGGACCCTCACAGTGGGTAAAACACTCCTCAGTGTAGTGTCAAGTGCCCTCTCACCACTGCCTTTCAGCATCTTCTGGAGGCTGCAGTCACAGGGACTCTCAGCCCATGGATGAGTCTTCGTTACCTGCTGGTTCAGGGCTCTGGCAGCAGCAAGGCCACTTGTCTGCTTGCTGCTGGAGAATGTCCCATCAGCCACAGTCCCTCCTGGTTTCTCCTGGTCCCTTCCTGCAGTCTTGGAGAGCTCCTGATTATCCCGTGCGTGGGGGTGCACAGGTGGCTTCAGGGCACTGCCATCCCCTCCTTGCCCTTTGCTCGGTGCTCTCTCCAAACACCGACCTATGAGCGACTTCAGGGCTGTTTTTGCTGCCCCTGGGAACAGGCAGAAAGCAGGGGTGGAGCAGGGCTGCCTGTACCAGCCCTCCAGTGCCTGTGGGAGCCCCCAGCACAGTCCAAGTGGCTGGTGATGCTCAGCAGTGAGGGAGGTCAGTACCAGGCTTGGAGCTTTTCCGCCTCGTTGCTACAGAGATGGGCAGAGGCGTGAATGCAGTGATTGAGGGTGAGCCAGTGACAGAGAGAAGTTGTTCTTTATCAATAAAGAGCTCCTTGTCCCCAGCAATGTCCCTCAAGGAGCACGGAGATTGTGGTGACTAAGTGATCTTATGCCCAGAGCATTTGGGCATTGCAGCTCCTGCAATCAAATTATATCTCTTATCTCAAGGGCAAGACTGTGTGCGGGGAGAACTTAAGGAAGTGGCTTGTCGTAGCACATTACAGCTCGGTGGCTTGCTGTGATTCTCCCCCTCTGGCATCATTATTTTTCCATGAAGACCAAGTAGCTTGAGGCTTGAGAGGAGGCTCCAAGAAGAAACTTGGGCAGATCCATCCCCCAGGCTTTGGAAAGCACTGGAGAAGGGTCCCAGGCTGGAGTGGGGAGTCTCTGGAGGGCCCTGGGATGACTTTGGAGCCCTGGCACATGCGCATCACTCACCAAAAGCCAACATAAATCCTGTCAGTGTGGCTTGTCTGGAGGTGCCCACAGCAGAGCAGTGATGAGTGTCTGCCCTTTGCAGTACTGTGACATTTTAAGCTTTATTTCTGGTGGGTTACAGCCCACCCTGCATTCATAACGTCTCTTCTCCAGCTGTGGTGATCTAAACCTTTGCGTTCTGCCCAGCGATGTCTCCTCAGGGAGCTTTGGGACTCATGGTAACACGGCTACTCAAGATCAGTTGAAAATTCCCAAGGTCTTTTGCTGGGCCAGGGGTGTAGGGTGAGTCCTGGCTGCCAGAGGATGCTCTGGTGTCAGAGCTGGAACTCTGGTCTGCCTCAGGTACAGGCAGTGCTGTGGAGTGGCTGCCTGGGGCCAGTACTGGAGATGCTCCATGTCTACCTCTGGCTGGGCAGGGGCTCTAACTGGTGGAACACTGGTTTCTTTTGTGCCAGCTGGCTGCTGAGCTGGTGCTCTCCATTCCCTGCTGCTGCTGAATTCGGAATAACAAACATGCATATGTGTGTGTGTGTGTATGTGTAGTGTGTGTGTGTCTGTGTAGTATAACTTCAGAATATTGATTTTTGGGGCCATTGCTTCTCAGCTGCTGAAGAAGATAATTCACTGCTTTATTACCATCCTTGGATTTTAGATTTATCCCTCTAAACAGACAGTGAGCTGGTAGTTAATTAAGCTTTTGTTTCAAGCAGCAGCACAGGGAAAGGACTGTCTGCTACAGTGCTTCTCCTCAGGGATGAGGGCCCTGGGGGTGCAGGAAATGCCACATTCCCGTCCATGGGGTGATGGATCCTGCAGGGATGATTCTGGCAGGAGGCGGGAGCAGCAGAGGTAACTCTGCCTGGCTCCCCGGCCAGCACTGCGAGTGCAATTGCTCCCTGCTGACCCCAGCACCCTGCCAGGATGTGCCTGGAGATTGCCAAGAGCAATTGTATTCAGGAATTTCTGTATTTTATTTTATTTATTTAATTTTTTTTTTGTTATGTTATGTTATTTTATTTGATATTGTTTCCTGGCTGGTGCTGCAGGAGGCACCTGGAGGAAGCCAAGGTAGCTGACACACCTTCTGCTGCCCAAGAAACAGCCAGACCCCCAGGGGGCCATTTCCAGCCCCGGACCATCCCTGGGGGGAGGAATGGAGAGATTTCCTCTGTGGTCCCCTCTCCCCCTCAATATCACTGACCCCTAAACCTTAAGAAATCAGTGTGTAGTACTTGCCATAGCCCAGCCTTTTCCTGCAATTGGCCTCGGGGAAGAGCTGCCCCTTGGCACGATCCAGAACCTGTGGGATGCACAGAAGGACCTTGTCATTATCCTTAAGGAGGTCAGTGGGGGGATCTCACCCCACAGAATTCATCCCACAGTGGATCTCTGGTAGCCCCCTTCTCTGCATTCCCGGGGATGGGATGATATCTTTTCCTCCCAGCCTCTCAGGAAGGCGCAGCTGGCTCCTGCCACACTGGAGGCAGCGATTTGGCTGCTCCATTGACCACTCCATGCAGTGTGTTTATGTGCATTTGGAAGGTTTCCAGCCCCATTGAGCTAAGCTCATCTCCAAATGAAGGGCTCTGCCTCCTGCTGCCAGCTGGAGCTGGGCTCTTGAGGGCAGCAAGTAAGGAAACACCAGGTTTTAGGTGATTTACAGCTCAGAGAGGGACTAACAGTGTCCTGTCAGAGCAGCAGGAGCTGGAAAGCAGGGGAGCAGTCAGGAGCAAGGAGATCAGGAGTGACAGGATCCCCCTAGTCCTTCATCAGCCTGCTGCTCCTCTCCTTGCCCAATGACCAGGTGAAGAAAACCAGGTGGTTTTTGCAGAGAAGGCCAGATGCTCCCAACTGCACCTAAAATGGCAAGGACTGAGCACGCCAGCTGGATCTATCCATGCAGTGGTCGCATCCATTAGGTCCACACAGGACGGGCTTCAGAGAAGGGTGTCCTTGCCAAGATGTTGGGGTGCCTGTATCGAAGCTCAGGGAGAGCTGACCTGAGGGTTTGGATTTAGCTGGCTGCTGTTCCTGAGCCACACTTCCTGCAAATCCTCACCCTGTGCGTCCGTCTGCCTCAGCCCACTATTATCCTGCTCAGACCCACTGTGGCAATGACTCCTTCCCTGGGGGGAACACAAAAATCCTCCTGTATTTATGAAGCCCTAAAGAATATGGTTTTGCTTTTCACTTCTGCTTGAAAAAAATGTGCTGTTTCATGGGGAGAAAGTGCTGTTTCGTGGTAGATTTCCAGCTGTGGCTGATGATGTTGAAGCATATGCTCCCTGGAGCTCTGATGACCGAAGGCCCCCCTGGTTTCCATCAGGGAGAAGGAAGCAGTGTGAGTGTCTGGGATCTATATGGAAATCAGAGTATCTCAGCAGCATTTCCTCTTCATCAGCCTCATGGGAAAACACTAGGACTGTGCACAAGCAAGGGAGCCCACAGTTAGTTTACATGGAGGGGATTGCTGGAGATGGGAGAGTGCTGAAATTGCTCAGCACTTAGGGGGGTAGATTGCTGAGCCATTCCAGGCAGTTGGGGCTGGAGGAATGTTTCTTGCCCTGGGAGGAATGGATGAAGAAGTGCTGGGAAAGACCACGGGAGGAGAGTGGCCCACAGTAGGGAAGGCAAAGGGGCAGCTTTCCCTCAGTGTCAGCCTATGCTTTGTGGTGGTGGGCAGAGAGGGACAGCCAGCCGTGGGGTCAGCACGGCATGAGGGGGCCCTGTTGGCACCCCCAGACCACAATCTTCCCCACCCATCCTGTCCTGTAGCCTGGCCAGATGAGCACACCAGGAACAGCGTCCTCCTCCCAGCTTTCTGCAATCCTGTGCTCCCCCGCCCAGGGTGCTGCATCCCCTCCCTCACCCCTGGTGAGGGGGCTATCTCCAAACTCTGGGCACATTCGGCTCCTTTAAGCCCCAAGCTTTGGGAGGCTTTTTGTGCCTGTCACCTTTCACGGGAGAGCCGGGAACACCTCTGCTGAGCTCAGCAGCTGCTCCTCCCGCCTCAGCTCTCGCGGCCCCTTCGTCTTTCCCAAGGACACCACCCTGGTCCTTTCGGCAGCGACCAGGAATGTCCGGGGACTTTGGGAAGCCACATCATGGGCTGTGACTGTTGCCCCTCGGAAAGAAAAAGAGGGTGATGGGGCTGCAAAGCCGCAGGCTGATGCTGTCAGAGCCAGAGTCCAGACCCCTCATTGCTAAAAAAAGAGGTTTACCCTCCTCCTAAAGTCCCCCAAAGCGAACAGCACCCGCGGGAGTGGCATTTCTGGGTTGACTCCCCTACCCCATTTTGCCAAAAAGGGGCATCCCCACCTCCCGAGGTCCCCACGCCGGGAGTCACCCGCACCGGGATGCGGCCGCGCTCTCCGCGGAAAACCGGCCATCCTCCCCGCCAAAACGCCATCCCCTCTCCTCGGGGCGCCGCCGCACGCCCTCCCCGGGCACCCCCCAGCCCGGGCACCCCCTCCGCGGGGCCGGGTTGCCGCTAGATGGCAGGCGGAGCCCGGCGGAGGCTCCGCGGGGCGGTGCGGGGCGGAGCGGAGCCGCTGCGCGGGGCTGCGCGGAGCGGAGCGGCCCGGCCATGGGCTCGGCCGGCGCCGGGCAGGGGCAGGGGTAGGGCGGGCGGGGAGGTGCCCCCCACCCGCACCCCGCCATGCGCCCCCGCGGAGCCCCGCGCTCCGCCCGCTGAGCCCCTCGGAGCGTGTCGGGGGGGTGCGGGGGCCGCCGCCCCCACCCCCGTCCCCGCAACTTTGAACGATGATCACAGTCAACGCGGATGGGAAGATAATGGTCAGAAGATGCCTCGTCACCTTGAGACCCTTTAGGTAAAGTTGCCGTGTTTCCTTCTCTCCCGCCTCGCCCGGCTCCTGCGGGTGGGAAGCGGGTGGCGGAGCGTGGGGGGCTGCGGCTGGACGGGGGGTGTTTGTGTGGGTTGGAGGATGGCAGGGATCCAGGCAGCTTTGCCTCCGGGTCAGCCTGCGGGTCCTGCGGCTCTCGCAGGCTGGCGGCCCCCGGTTCACCCCTCCTGCCGGTGTCTTTGGGGTTATCACCGGGCCGTTCGCCTCTGGCTTTTTTGGTACCGTCCTCAGGGATGCTGGCGCTCGGGAGAAATCGGTTCCTCTGGTTTGAACCTGCTGGTGCCGATGAGGGTTTTGAAACCCACCCTGAACGGGCAGCGGGGCTGGGGTCGATGTCCAAACCTGAACCACTCTGGCTCCAGCACACCCGTACCGACCCATTGCTTTTTTCCCCTTGGTGTAACTCCTCGTGTTTGCCTCCATGCATTCGCTTTCCCTCTCCAGTCCCTCCTCTCAGCTTTCTTGCACCTCTGTAGATGCTCTTGGGTTACTCCCAGGCTGGAGACACATGGGAGACGGTCGTAGTTGCTTGGTTTTTCTATGGGGAGACGCACCAAAAACCCACGGAGAGGATGGTGCTGTGGGACAAAGCTCAAGGTGGGATCATCCCAGCCCAGCGGTTCCCGGCACACCCCGCTGTGTTTGAAGGTCTGGGATCACCGGAGTGATCTGGTCGATGCCTTTTTCTTAGCCCAGGCTACCGCCCGGAGCCGACAGAGAGGACAGGCTGTGCTTGTGCCTCTCTCTTGCACTCTGGAGGTGCTGACTGCCTCTCCCCGGGAGCTGCCTGGCTCTGCAGTGCTTGCCTGGAGGGATTCCTGCTGGTGGACCCCGCAGCAGTGCCCTGGGACTGGGGAACTTGGTCAAGGGGATGTCAGAAAGTGGTGGCAGAGGCGTGAGGGTCCCCACGGCTCAGCTTTGCTCTGAGTGTGGAGTGGGGAAGGATTGTGAGAGAGATGAGAAGGACACACGTGCCCCGGGCTCTTCACTTGGCTGTTTGCTTTCTTAACTGGGTTAGAAGTCCATAATGAGGAAGTGACTGGCCTGAGCATCCCTGTCCCCTGTGTCCTGGACATCACTCCTGGGGCAGGGGAAACCCGTCTTCAGCAGAGACCTGGACTCAGGGTGGGGGAGCATAGGAAGTGTGTCACAGGGTGATCAGGGAGATGAGGATGTGTGTGGATGAAGGGTCTGTGGTGGCTGGAGGGTCCTTGGTGTCCGTAGCAGTGTGGAGGACCTGCACCATCCTGTCTGTGTGCCCTGGGCTGGCTTCTACTCTCAAACCAGTACAGACCAGTATCGGTTCCATAGGAACCATCAGGGCTGCCTTTGTTAACCATCAGGCTTTCCCTGTTTAAGAGGAGAAATTCCCAGGACCTTCTCTTAACTGTCCCACAGTGTCCAGGACCTCTGCACCTCCTCCATGCTGCTGTCATGGTGAGTG
Source organism: Myiotriccus ornatus (assembly GCA_036023395.1). Lineage (NCBI taxonomy): Eukaryota > Metazoa > Chordata > Aves > Passeriformes > Tyrannidae > Myiotriccus > Myiotriccus ornatus. The sequence continues at coordinate 7,822,315 of JAYRBT010000043.1, forward strand.
TAACCCCCCCATGCCACAGTCCTGTGTCACCTTGCTCCCAGCCCAGTGTGGGCAGGTGTTGGCACTGCCCGCTCCTGGCACATATCAGCACCCCCTGCCCTAAAATCAGCACCCACATTCTCAGCTGATGTAGATCACCTACAGGAGTGGGAGTAGATTGTGACAGGATGTAAATTGGTTCCTTGTTGCTGGCTGGGCAAAGCCTGGCTGCTCCAGGGAATCCCGGGGTGTGATCTCCTGCCTGGTGTAGACTCCTGGTGGCCCTGCCCGTTGTCAAACAGTGAACAGGAAACCTGATCCTCTGCACCAAAACATTTCATTAACCACCCTCCAGACATGCTTAGCAAAGCAATGTAAAGCCCTGAGCTGTGAGAGCTCCTGCAGCAAAGGGGAAGAGAGAGCACAGCTCTCCGTGCGTGTTTCACGGTGCCAGATTTAGTCACGAATTCACTGTGGAGCCCTGGTCCAGCTCGCCCAGCTCTTGGCTTTGTAGAACTTGGGGAGTTTAGGCAAGTTTGCCAGCTGGAAACCAAAGCTGGGCTTTCCATGTGATATAACATTGGTCAGTAAGAGAGTTCACTCTGGTCCCCTTTGTGGAAGACGATGCCCACGGCTGAGCATCAGTTCAGCAGTGCTGTGATGGTGTCGGGCTCTGAGCAAAAAACGTTTGCAGGAGAAGGATCATCTTTTATTAACTTGACTGCTGCTGCTGGTAGGAATGGTGGCTCAGCCTCTGGGCTTAAGAGACTTGGGTGTTGAAAACTTGTCTAAAAAAAGACGTTACCTGTTCTCTGTAGCCCTCGTTTTCCCCTGTGCATCTGTGCAATATTCTTCCTGTGGGTCCCAGCTGGGTGATGCAGCACTGTGGACAAGTCCCAGTGTCACAGCCCCATCCTGCTGGGTGCTGCTGGCCTTCTCCCCCCCATTGCCTCCCAGCTCAGCGCTCAGACCCTCCTGGTCACATCCAGCTTTCAGTTCCATGGGCCAAAATCTGCCACGACTGGGGCATCACTTCCAATTTTCACTAAAGACTCAGGGAATTTGGCTTCCTTCTCTTCTGGCACAAAGCCACAACCCAGAACTGTGAACATTTCAGTTTGGGGAGGATGTGGAGAGGGACTTGGCACCAGAACTGTGCATGGGAGATGAATTAAACGTGACGTGGGATGACAGGCAAGGCCAGCATGCAGGATAGATGTCACTTGTTCATTGGAGCTCCATAGTCTTCAGGGAGTCAGACTTGATTTTGGGGCAGAGGACCCAGTGCCTTTGGACAATTTGGAATATCTGAGGAGTGGTATGTTTTACCTACTTCATGGTATTTGTTTTCTGCATGTAGAGTCTGCTCAGTTAAGGCTCGGCCAAGCATTTTAAATCATCTGGAGAAGATCAGCAGAAGTAAAAGAGATGGGGTCCTTGGGCTGAGAGCCCAGCTCTGCACCCTCCCTGCTCCCTGAAGAGCTGCTGCTGGGCTGGATCCACTTCTCTCCCAAACGCAGCAATTCCAGTTAGGCTCTTATCCTTTTTTTTCCTAGGGAGAAAGCATCTTGCATCTCCCCTACTCTCTCTGTAATCCAGTCAAAATGAAAAAGGTTTTGTTTCCTAGGGAGGTAGTAGAGCACCTTTCTACCTTTTTCTTCCCTTCCCCTTTTTGTTTTCTCCCCCTTTTGCTTCCCTTCCGCTCTTTCTTTCTGCTTGGTGTTAACCACCACTCCTTGCCAGAGTATAATTATGAAGATTAAAAAGCGTAAACAAGGTCTTGCATAATGATGAAGATATTGTCAATAGGAGGGGTGAGAGCAAAGAACAAGATCAGATCTGAGTATTTAATCAGGTGATGCTTTGTTAAAATGTCCCTTGGGGGAGGGGACAGCTGACAGCAGGACAGGTCTTGAGTGTGTTTTGTACCATGATGTGTTCCCAGGGAAGACCCTCGGTCTCAGGGCATTGCTGGGCTTTGACCTCCTTCAGCTTGTTTCTTCTCCTCTGTGCTGTTGTCCTGTCCTGCCAGGGAAGTGCCATGGCCCCCCTCTGCTGCTCTGAGGACAAATTCAGCCCTCCAAAGCCAAGCTGGGTGCTGTAAACCCCTCCATCGTGTTCCTGAGAGCCTTTTCCAGACCCAGCACTGCGCTGTGTGGTTGGGAACAGGGTGCGATAATGGGGATGCACTAATGTCCCCAGATCACCCCCTCTCCAAGCTATTTATGGGACACCACGTTGCTTTGCAGCATCAGGGATGCTCTGCTGCCTCCACAATCACCTCCCTGCAGGAGCTGGACCACAGCTCTCTGGAAACCCTTCTCTGAGGTCTGCTTTGGGATCGGGACTGAGGTCTGTGGTTATCTCTGTGTGCAGATGCTGCAGCTCGATGGTTTATCAGCATCTGCTGGGGAGGGGATGGCTGTGCTCCATTAGTTACTGCTTGTAGGGCACTCCAGCCATGCCAGTAGCCAGGCCTTTAGGGAGGGGAGTCCAGATTAGCAGAGACTTGTGTAGTTTGTTTAAACTGCTTTCCACCCTTCCAGGGCAGGCTCATTCAGAAATAAAAGGGACCTGAGCTGCCTCACTCCTGGAGTGCCTGCACAGGGATGTCAGGCAGTTTTAGTGATGCACTTGAGCATCCCCTCTCCCAGGTGGGTCAGATCTCCCGGCCTGGCTGTCAGGGGGTGTTTGTGCCGGTGCTGAGTGTGCTGCTGTCAGAGCTTGTTAATGCTGACGAGCCCAGGGTGTTGCTTTTTCACTTGATTAGGGGAGAAGGGGGTGGGGAGTTGCACAGTGCTGCTCCTCAGAGCCTATGGCCAGGTGCCCCTGATCTGCTGGGGATGGGGGAGGGCTGATCCATGTGAGCAGGGGGATGGAGCAGGGTTAGGTGCCTGTCTGCTGTGAGCGAGGCTGATCCTCCTCAGATCCGGCAGAGGAAACCCTTTGTTCTTGCACTGCCACTTCCAACTGCGTGTGTTGTCTGTGCGACAGCAGCATTGGAGCTGGCGGGATGGAGGTAGGGAGCTCATGGGGTCCTGTGGAGGTGCCATGTCCTGCCCAGGAGTCTTTCCAGGCAAGGAAAGCCTGGCAATGCTGTTCTGGGACAGTGGGGAGTTGCCCTGGGAGCTCCTCCAGTAGATCTCCCTGGGGAAGCCCAGTCCTTCTTGAACTACTTGACCCTGTAGTTCAGCTCTCCACAACATCTCCTGTCGCTAACAAGGGCTTTGAAGCAGGTCACTTTATTTGCCAGCCCTTTTCAGCATCGGATAATTGGCATGCTGGTGCACTGTAGCTCAGAGGTGCCTAATCCTCTGCCTTTTAACTGTGTAGTAATGCTCAGATGGGGGGCTCCTTTGCAAGCCTTTCTCTGGGGAAGCCTGGTTTGGGTGTTGGGTGGCTGTGCTGTGGGTCTGTGTGCACGGCTCCCAAGCCCTGTGCATAATGCTGCGAGCTTGTAAAAGAGAGCTGCTGGTTCCTGTCCTCCATGGTTTGCTTCCCTTTGGCTCAGGGATGCTGGGAGGAAGCAATGCCAGTGGCCACCCTAAGGTCTTCCTCAGCTCCCTGTCCCACATGTGATGTCTTTATCAGCTGACAAACCTGTTGTTTCACAAGGCCGCCTGGCAGATGTCTTTTTTCCTTCACCTTCTTGAAATTTTCCCTGGGTTTGGTGGCTGAGATCCCTGGTGCATCGTGGCTCTGGGAGCTGTTGTACATGGCACCTGGCAGCGGCTCTGCCAGGGCTTTTCCCGTGTGTTTGTTGGATCCTGCACCTCCACGGAGCCTCGGAGATGACGGCAGCATCTCTGAGCAGTGGAAGGAGGCCAGGCATCCATCCCTTGGCACAGTGTGCTCTGCTTTATGCTCCCTGGTGCACAATAAACCCTCCTGCTGGCACAGAGCTTTTGCCTTCAGCCTTTTAACTCTCCAAAAAGGTACTGGCTTGAGCAGGAGCGGTGTTGAGAGCTCCTGCTCCTCGTGCAGCTGGAGGTGACCACGAGCTCGGCTGGGAGTGACGTGCAGGGTGACATCCTGCCCGGTGTGTCCCTGTGGGAGCTGCTTTCCTGCCAGCCCGGATGAACGGAGCAGTGATGGGATGGTCCCAGGCCACGGGTGTGCTGCCAGTGCAGGTCCCTCCTCGTGCCCCTGTGCACAGGGCTGCCCGTGCTGCACACACCGCGCCAGACACAGTGGCAAGTGCCGGTGGCCTAGTTACAGGGCAACAAAAGATCTTAAAGAAAAAAAAAAGGGTTTTTTGTTAGATCCTTTGGGAGGAAGGGAAGGTACAAGGCCTTTCTTTACTCTGGACTCTCCCAGGAGGAACCGTGGGTATTGTTCATTGTAGTGGTTCCTGTGGTCAAGGTTGTAGGGCTGGATCTAGTGGAGCATCGTGGGGGCAATTGTGATCTGGCTCAGCTTCCTCCACTCCCCCCTCAGGGCCTGCCTGTCAGGGCAGGCTACAGGGATTTTGGAGGGTGTTCTCAGGCAAAACCTGCCTGCTCAGTGCCAGGTTTGGGCAAAAGCCCCCTGGACTCTTGTGAAGCCCGTGTGGGTCTGGCCGTGGTTGGGGTGAGGTGCTGGTGTGCTCTCGTGGGACTGGGGCTGCAGAGATGCTCCTTGCCTGTGCTGAATGGAGTGACCCATGGGGATGGAGCAGCTGGGAAGTTGGGATGGTTCCAGACACCCCAAAATGAAGTGGCTCCTGCTGCTGTGCAGAGGGGTTACCCCAGGGGCAGAGGGGGGTGGAGCTGCCCCAAGAATTAGCTGGTTCCTCATTCCACCTCCAGCTCTGCTTTCTCTCCCGCAGGATTTTCGTGCTGGGCATTGGATTTTTTACCCTGTGCTTCCTGATGACTTCTCTGGGAGGGCAGTTCTCAGCCAAGCGCCTGGGGGACTCGCCCTTCACCATCCGGAACGAAGGTAAGCGCAGCTCCATGTCCATCCTGTCCCGTGGGATGCTCCGTGACCCTCATGTGCCTGGTGCCAAGGATGCAGGAGGATGGTGCTCGGATCCTCCATTCCCACGGGTCCCTCCTGGCCCGTTTCAGGAACGTCAGGATGGCTCAAGGTCCTGTTGGCCCTTCTTGCCACGGTGTGGGGCACTTTGCAGCCATGTGTCTAAACCCTGGCTGCGTTCGCATCCGGAGGTGTGACACGGTGGGGACAAGTGCGGGAGTGTGGGTACCGACCCTGGCTCGCAGCAGAGGGATGGGGAAGCAGTGGGATTAGACCTTCAGCTGGCAGCAGTGTGGGCTGCACCTGATCTGACACGTGGAGGATTTGGCTCAGGAGCTCAGAGGGGTCAGTGGTTTTGAGCAGTTTTGGTCTGCAGGGAGTGGAAATTGTTTCTTAGGGAAAGGAAAATGAAAAGGCCTTTGTGTTTTTGTGGATCTACTGAAACATAGAAGAGAATAATCCAATTTTTAGCAAGTGTGTGTTCTGTTACATTTTTTAAAACACCTCTTTTGGCGAGACATGAAGTCAGCTCAGCAGACAGCTTCTGTGGTGGGAGGGTCATGTCCTGCCCTTGCTCTGGGAGGATGCTGCTGCCAGCAATTGAGCTTCCCCCTGACTTTTCCTCTGCGATTCCAGTCGACTGAACTGCTCAGAGGGAAATTCCCAGCTTGAACTCCACTGAGCAGGGCGAGACAGGCTTGGTTAGGCCACCATGGTCTTCTCTTTCTCTATACCAACAGCATGAAGGGATCTGAGCTCCACAGCCTCACCTGGAATGTGATTTTGGGACATTAAATCCTTTCCTTTTGGTGCTGGAAGAAGTGCTAATTGCTTCCTTACAGGAGCAGAAGACTAAAGTGGTGGTTTCCAGAAGTTGGATGGTGCTTCTTGAACTGCTTAGTTGACTTTCAGAGAGATGAATGGGCAGCTGGTTTGTGTTCTCCCTATGGATGGTGACTGGTGTTCTTCCCCCTCTGCTCCCCTAATCCCATCACCAGCTCCATTAAACCCCTTCTCCAAGGGACTGGTGTTTTCCTGACGTGGCACAGGTCGTGCTGCAAAGAGCAGCAAAGGATTCCAGAAACCTGCAGAAGCAACTGGTGTCACCCCGGAGGACCTTAAAGTTGGAGTGAAATGGTGGCAAAAATAAGATTATTCATCTCTTTATCCCCTTTCTGGATGCCTTGGAGTGGAGTAGTTTTCCCATCTTTATTCTTGTCATCAATTTAACCCAGACCTTTGAGTGCACTGATTCCATCCTTGCCTGTGACTCGTTTGCTGGGTACAGTGTCAGTGCAGTGCTGGAGCTGGATCACAAGAAACCTCCTTTTTCAGGCTCTCACCTTTGAGTTCTCCAGGCTTACTGCTTCAGGTGGTTGAATCAAGGTGTGTAAATGGGTTCACCTTGCACTGAGCCCCTTCAGCTCTGCTGAGGGCTGTGAACACCAGCCTGGCTGGTTTGCTCTGAGGTGGTGCAGGTTGAATGTTGCTTTTGGTAATGCCTGGTTGGTCTCATTTAAAGAAGAAAATAAATCATGATCCAGGTCCTCTGATTTTTCAAGGTTTTCGTCTTTTAGGTTTCTAACTGGCTAAGGCAAATCCCGCTTTGTTAGAAAGCTCAAAAATTCAATGTAAACCCAATTTTTTTCCTTTATTCTGTGGATTTGCCAAGCAAATTATTGCTTCCAGATAAATTGTTGCACATTTGGCTGTTGCTGTCTTTCTTACTGGGGAAGATACTGCTCATTCATGGTCTCACACACTGTTTTTGAACACAAAGCATCCTCTCTCCTATCTCTGGAGGAAGGATGCCAAATTGGAGGAGGGTTATATTCTTTGTCCCCAGGACTTGGCAGGTGCAACCTGAAAGGTTTTTTTCCAGCTCTTTAACACCGGTTTCAGCCTTTCCTGTGACACTGGTATGTAGGGACTGCCTGTCCCACAGGGGGACGCAGAGATCTCATGGAGGAGGGTGGGAATGCACATCAAAGTCAGGGGGATGGGAAAAAATGGATATGCTGCTTATCAGCTCTGTGAAGTCACAAAAGGTCTGTTTGAATAACAAACTGGCATTTAATTAACATGTGTTGTGGATCCCAAGGAAACCCAAGAAATATTCCTGGTGGTTATTGTGGCTGTTAAATGCACAGTGCTGGGCTGAGGGCAAGCTCAGAGGAGCAGGTTAATTTTGCTGGGCTGATCAGCCCTTGGTGTGAGGAGTGGTGGGAATCGGGCTGGTATTCCCACAAACCTGGGCAGGTTCAGGGCTGATGGCTTTGGAGGAGCTCCTGGGTGTGTGGCCTCACGTTTGCCATGCCCAGGCTTGAGTATTTCTTGGGACTGGGCTCTCGGTGGGGAAGGAGCCTGATCCCTGCTGCTGTTCCCTGCTCCACCTGGACTCATGGAAGCAATGGGTTTATGGGCCCTTCTGAGCGTTATTCATTAACTGCTGGATGTTGCAGGGAAGCTGGCAGCACCCTCTCCCAGGCACTCTGAGGTGGGCTGCTCTGCCAGCAGAGCTGGTGTCCTTAGCAGGGTAGGCTTGTGGCTAGTGAGTGTTGGGTCCTGTGGTCCTTCCTGGGGCTGATCCCAGCTTTTAGGGCTGGTTGTGCTGCTTGTTGTTTCCACGTGTCCTGCCGAGCTCAGCAGTGCAGGGGAAGCTGGCCCTGTGCTTCAGTGCCTGAAGGTATGGGGTGGTGGCTGCAGAGTAGCAGAGGTGTCAAAAAAATCACTTGCTTAAGAATCATTTGCATCCAAGAGATCCTTTGTGTTGTGGGTAAATGCGAAAGCTCATGGTCCAGTGTAGGCTGGGGCTGTTCCTGTTTCTCCCTGGGTGTCCTGACCAGCCCAACCCTGAACCTCAGGTGTTGCAATCCAAGGGAAAACATGAAAATACCCCCGCCCTGCCCAGAGCTTTTTTGGCTTCTGAGCTGCGCGAGCAGCCGATCATAACCAAAATAAAGATAGATGTGAGGCAGGAGCATGAAAAGGAGAAATGGATAATGTCACAGTCCAAAAGTTAATCCCATTTAAAATTTGATTTCTTGTATGTGAATCCCTTTCTTGGCGGTTGTCTCCAAAAGCCAAGTTTCTCAGTGTGTGCCAGAAATCATTCCTCAGATGGATTCTCTGCTTGGTGATTCAATGCAGCAGAGGCTTTGCATCTTGACAATAAATAAAAAAAGCCTTCTGAAATGCAAGTTATTTTATCCTAATCCGCTGCTGTCAAGTAAACACAGACAGAGGTTCCTTTGTTTTGAAATGGCCACCGAGAGAATTTGTTCTGCAAACAAAGATGTAGATAAAAAAGGGAACAGATAGGTCTATAAATTTTCAGTGTGGGAGATGATTTGGGAAGGGCTCTAGACTCAAGAGATTGAGTTTTTTGTGTCCTCTCCTGCTCTTTAGAATTTAAGATGTTTTGGTGGTTTTTTTCCCACGCATCTTTCTTGGGGTTGTTTTACTGCCAGAGTTAAGGGGCAGGGGGCTGATCCTGAAAAAGTACCAAAATCTGTAATCCTGGTGCTGGCAGTGCAGCCAGGAAGGATTTGGCAGTGGTCCTCGTGGCCATGCCCCAGGCTGGATTTGGTGGGGATGTGCATCCTGCTGGTGGAGGTTGCTGCTGCAGGGGATTAGCAGAGGAAAATAGGTTATTAAGTGTTAAAACGCCATTAGATGTGGCTGGAATATTGCCTGGAACGGCTGTAGCTCCTTCAAAAAAACAAAAGCCTCTGGATTCCTCTTGCTGTTGGTTCCTGTGTGGTTGGGTATGAGCTGCTGGAGGGATTTGCTGCAGACCCAGGGGATGTGTAGGATGGGTCCTGATATCCCGAATCGGCTGGAGCTGAGCTCTGCCCTTCCGCTGGGCTTCTGATTCTTGCCAGAGGAGGGGTCTGGTTGAATTTCAGCTGACCTTGGTGGTGCTTTGGTACCAGGGCTTTGAGAGAGAGAAGTGTTTGGGGTCTGTGAGAACTGCAGCAGCAGTTCTCATGCTGAAGTCCTTGAATCCCGATGCCTTTGGGAAGTGGTGGTTTGCTGAGCGACTGGAGTTGTGTGTTTACTGTCTTTTTAACCTGTTTTCAAGTGTTTCCTGCTTCTCAGCTTGAGAGCTCAGCACCTGCCTTTTCCCACCCCAAAACAAGCTTCCCAGCAGCATCTCCAGCTGTTTTCCTGTCAGTGACCACAGCTGGGCTCCTGCATTGTGTTTCCTCAGTGGCCTTGGAAAAGGGATCAGTGGGGATGGGATGAAGGAAGGACAAGGGTGTTGGAGAGCTGATTTTAGAGCATAAACTGGAAAATGTAAGCAAGTAGGGGTGAAGCACATCCTCTGCAAGGCTGTTGCACCTTTTCCAAGGTTGCCAAGATGTCTTTTGGGGTTTGATCTCCTCGGGGCTGCAGGATATGGACCCTGATGGGATCATAACCAGCTTGTGGACTGGGACAGGGGGTTTCCCAGTCCTGCACCACTGGGACTTTCTGCAGCAGGGCAAAGGTAACTTGACCTGGAATCTGTCTGGGGGTGGCCAGGGCAGCAGAGAACAACTTCTGTTGCAAAAACCTCTGAGACTTGAACATTCATGTTCATTTTTGAGGGAATAGAAAAGAATCTGGAAAAGCTGTGGAGAAAATCTGCTAGGGAAGTCCCCCTTACTGTCTTGGGGTGTCTTGTCCTCCATACAGACCCTGGGGGAAACTGAGCACTGCAGCTTCCTTGGAGTGTCAGAGTGGCTCTGGTTTGCCATGTTGGGCTATCAGGAGAGGTCCAGAGACATGCCAAAGCATGTTGTGCTGGAAATAATGTTTAACATGGCCTGGCAGGAATCCTGCTCTGTTCTCCACAAACCCAGCACCTCTCCTTTATTCCAGCTACTGGAGTGCTCTGCCTCTCCTGCAGCTGATGCTTGCTCCAGTTCCTGGAATCTCACCTGCTTAAAGCGATTTCTTCCATCAGTGAACACAGAAGAGGTGAGAGGGAGACTGTTCAGGGCTGTGCAGCACGGCTGAGTGCTTTGTTGTTTGTGCCTTTTGTTTCTTTCCAGAGCAGGGATGTTGGTGGAGGGGTGGGAACTGTGCTGCAAAAGATAATGTTGAAAGTTGCCCAGGGTTTTGTAGGGCATCTTCACTGTCTCGGAGCTGTAGCACTGTGAAGCAACAGGATCTCATGTTATTTCAATCCCTTGAATTGCTCCCCGAGGAGCGGAGCGAAGAGGCCAAACAGAAATGTGAGAACCTGCATGGTCTCCTCAGAGGGGTCCTTTGCTCCTGCTCCTGTCTCTGCTGCTTTCCCTTCTGCTCTAGCAGCATCCCAGCTGGGTTAACATGGCCAGGTAACATTGACATTTGTTCTCACAGAAGATGCAGAAAGGTCAAGCTTGGATTTGCCAGTGCTTGGAGTGAGCTTGAAAAACTCCCTGTCCTCCCTCACAGTCAGCTGTGCTGGGAGAAGAGGAGGAGGAGGAGGAGGAGGTCTGTGTCCATGAGCCTGACCTGCTGTGTATCCTTTCTTCATGAGGGATGACAGCAGAGGAGGGGACAGCTTGGCTGGGCTGTGTCCTGGCTGCAGTGAGATGCTGCTCAGCCTGAAGGAGCTTTAAAGCAAAACACAGATGTGTTCACCTTCCCATCCCAGTTCCCTCTCTCTTGGGAAAGGTAATTTCAGGACCCATTTGCAAACTTGGGTCGCTGCCACTTGTGACAGATCCCAGTCTGCTTCTCTCCAGAGTACACTCTTCTTCTGGCAGGAGCTTGAGTTGGGCAAAATACCCAAAAGTTGCTTTGTGGCTTTGAAAATCCCTTTTCTTACCTGACCTGGCCGGAGAGAGAACCCAGGAGCGAGGGCTTCAACTGCTCCTTCCTCGAGACGTGGTGCACAGATGTGTAATTCCAGGGATGCTCGTGTTCCCTGTGCTTTCAAAAAGCTGTGTGAGTTATAAATTTATCTTGCAGCCTTTAATGCACAGCGAAGGTGACAGGAGAACCAGTTGTGAAGGCTCGTGTAAGCAAGTGACAGTGATGGGGGGCACGGGCAGAGGAGGGAGGGAGCCGGGCAGGCTCCGCTCAGCAAACTCGGTGCTAATTATTCCCAGTTTCTTCCTGAGTGAGTTATAACCCTCTCCCAGGCTGCCTGTGTCATGTTTTGATGTTGTCTGCTGATCAGCCCTGGGTAACTGCAGTGGCTGGTAAGCAGCTTGTCAGGAGTGGTGGATGCTGGAGCATGTCTCGCCGGATGGCGCTGGATGCCGGTCCAGGCAGGGGGATGAGGCTTCTCTCAGGATCGGAATCCAGAGTTTGCTCGAGCAAAACTCTCTGAATGCAGCATGGGTTTTCCCTCTCTGATCACCTCTTCCTGCAGTGCCTGTGGGGCTTTATCCAGACCATTTTCCCAGGTCCCTGTGGAGAGGGTGTGGGTCAGTGGGTGTGTGTCACCTCCTTGGCACCAGCTGGGACATGCAGATCCTGCATGTCCCCAGTGCTTCATTTTTCAGTTGCTGCATCCAGAGCTGGATTAGTCTCCTGTGGGTGCCAGCCAGGGGAAACCCCTGGGGAGGAGTGTGCTGGGCAGCTCTTCGGTGACTGGGGCTCGTTTCCAGCCTCGCTGCATCCATCCCTTCCAGAGCCACTCCAAGCTGCCTTGGAGGCTGCAGCAGCCAGCTGATGCTACAAGAAGTTGTCTGGTTGGTGCCAAGTGGAGGTGGTTGGTTCTGGGAGGATCT